>ML790982.1:118312-135151 GCA_009831015.1 Picea engelmannii
CATAAGGCAGGGAGATACCCGTGAAGGGTCGAAGGCCGAGGTCCAGTTGTTCTGTGTGTCCCCCCTTGAGGCACCCACCTCTTGGACAGGATCCAGCCCGTGACCCATTTCTTAGGCCGAAAATCTAAATGCCGCGCTTGGACTGAGGTACCTAGTGACCAATTGTAGGACATATACCTAGGTGGCGATTGTGGGCTGCAATTGCACCTTGATTGGATTTTGTGTGGCTATTGGGAAGTATCGCCAGCTCTTTCGGGATATTGCACCCTCTACCCCTCATTATAACCAGTTATTTCATTCTTCACTAGTGTCTCTTCTGGTGACTTCAGACCCCACTGTTGAGAGCTATTGGAAGATCCAGTGCTATTTGAGAAGAAGGACGTTACGTCTTCTAGGACACGAGCATTTTCTTTCTTTTTTGATTCCCCCGCGCGGACAAAAAACCCTCTTACCCACATATATGTTTCTTTCTCATTTATGTATGATGCACATCTGATTACAGTTTGACTTTGATATATATTGTGTAGAACATCACAGCAAAAGGCTCGTGTTTCTATATTTTCTCTCACCACTTGTTGCACACATTTCACACAACTAGTCTGACATCATAGGGGAACCACATAACCCCCGTCGTTCACGACGTTTGCTCAACCTTCCTCCTATATTAGGGGGATTATCTGGTCATACCCGCTCATCGGTACCTCCTTCACACACTCCTGTGAGTGCTACCATCTTGGGATCATCTTTGCTTGGTTCTACCTTACTTGGTTCTTCTTCCCAAGGTCATCCATCCACTCACTCTCCTTTGCATGGAGGCGGGGGACCTACTTCCTCTCAAGGAGGGAGCACCAACCCACCTAGTCCCCATCAAGGGTCAGGTTCACAACACACCATGGCAGGAGATAACCCTCCCCCCCCCACTACAGATGCCATACTTGGCCTCCCTCAACATTTCGGATCTCACCAAGCTCACTAATGATTCTATATTGCACGATGCCACATGGCCGGCAATGTCAACCAAACTTCCTTCAGACATACCAAAGTTTGAAGGGAAGGCAGGGGATGACCCCGCCAATCACGTCATGACCTTTCATCTATGGTGTTCTTCCAATAGCATCATGGAAGACTCTACCAGACTGCGTCTTTTTCAATGCACACTCACTGGCCCATCATCCAAATGGTATGTCAAAGCAAAATCAGGGTCCCACACGACCTTTGAATCCTTGGCCAAAGACTTCTTAACTTTCTTCCAATTACCCATCCGACATGACAATGGTCTATAACTACTGTCTAATTTCAAACAGTCCTCAGCCACCCACATTGCTGACCACATTCATGAGTGGCGTAGGCAACGTAGTTTGTGTAAAGCAGAAACCACCAAGCAGCAATGTCTTGACTGGTTTCTTAGATCACTTGTCGCTCTCCTTGGTAAGGATGTAGCTTCCACCTTCCCACAATCTGAAGAGGAAGCCATCAGTAAAGCTCAGCAATATGACCTCATCTACGCATAGTCAGGATACTTATATACGGTACTTCCTGATCTTCCCAAACCTGTGCCATTTGGTCAAGACAAACCTGGGATGTCTCACTCAGCAGACAGGCTAATAGGTGCCACCACACACCATAGTCCACAACCCCAACCACCACCGATGTATGTAACACCTCAATATCCACCGGCATATGGGGGCACTTATTATTACCCCCCACCCCCTTATCAACAGCTGTACCCGGTTGCTACACCTCCACCCATCAGTGGACCACCACCAGCACCTCCCATACATCCACCTCTTCCTAACACCAGTGGTCCCCCCTCCACATCACCTTATAGTACTAGTGAAAGCACCACACCTTCCTATGTACCTTATGGAGCCACACCACCACAGAACCCTTACTTTCCCTTTCTGGGTCCTCCACAACTCACGTCTCCCCCACATCCTCATACGGGAGTCAATTTTATTCAACCCTCTACTACTCAATAATATCAAAATTTTGAACAGTTAAACACAGCCAACCCCACTCATCCTTCAAACAACCCCAAGAGGAAAGGAAGGAACAGGAATAACAATAATCCTGGTCAAGGCGGGAATCAACCCCCACAACATCAACCCACTGGGGGCAATCAGAACCAAGGGAACCAAAACCCCCAAGGGGGCAATAACAACAAACGCCAAGGGCAGAACACTATTAAAACCATCCACCCTTGTTCTCTTTGTGGCGTATATGGTCATTACACTCACCATTGCCCACAGATCGCTAATTTCAAGAGGTTGAAAGACTCCGGGAGTATTCCCCCTTCTCCTGCGCAACCTTCCCCTCAGCAGGCACAACAACAATATGAGCAACAACCTCCTCCCGTCGTGCTGCAAAATCCTATCCCACATCAAGGTGTGATAAACACCCAATAGGACATGCAACATCCCCCACCTCAGGTGGGGCAATACCACAATCCCAACAATCCAGTAGAGCGAACAATTCTCCTCACCAATGAGGAAGAAATCCTTCTGCAAACACGCAATTGTCAGTATCCTACAATAGCTGAGTCTACTCCTACATCTGCAGAAACAAACCCTACACCGATAGGACCTTCGTTGGTGATCCCTCGCCCATCCGCCGAACCACCATTATGCATCCCTCGCATCCCATTGCGCAGGAATGTCCACAACCCGCAGGCTAGGGCCGCTCATAACTACAGCTTGGTAGATGACTTAGCACAATCCCTGGCTGCCATGTCAGTTCTTGAAGTCCTCCAGACATGTCACACTCAGCGGAAATCACTACTTTCCACCATGGGTGTAGTCGACCCGGCCGATACTCGACTCATCACTTTTGATCTTGATAGCTGCGAACCATGCCTTCCCGCCGCCGTTGCTATTCAAATACCAGTCAAAATACGGAACATCACCATCCATCGCTGTATCATCGATGAAGGGGCATCTACATGCATCATGTCCAAGACAGTCTGGCAGAAACTTGGTTCCCCAAAACTCATACCTTCGACCATCACATTACAAGCTTATGACGGACGACCATCATCTCCTGAAGGGCTCTTCCAAAATGTCCCTGTGGAACTCGGGGGAAAAACCATTCTCATTGATATCGAAGTTATCGATGCTCAGATCGATTACAATATATTGCTCGAATGTAGCTACATGTATGCTATGAAGGCAGTGGCATCATCAGTCTTTAGGACAATCATGTTCCCCCACAATGGAAAGATTGTAACCATTGACCAAGTCTCACATTACGAGCCAAACCCATCTGCCAGTCTCGATAACATTCTTCCTCTCATTCACACCAATAAAGACGTATATCCACTCGTCGAGATGGGTCCTGGGATTTTCAGAGATCCATCCTTGTTAGGGACGTACCATGGAGCACCACCACTCCTTCTCCCTATTCAAGTATGCGTCATCACTCACCAAGAGGATACTCATCCTCCTCAGGAGGCTTCAGTCATTCCTGATGTCTCAACAGTCGCAGCACCTCTCCCACAATAGCCTCCTACGCATTCGACGACACCCACAGTCCACGAATCCACATCCCCTCAAGGGCCTAGTCCCATTTGGGAAACAGTTCCCCAACCCCTCACTCAAATTCCCTTCTTTTACCCTCCACCCGGTATAGAATATTTCCAGGTAGCCGCAATGCTCACACTACCCAATATGGTGTTAGCAATCCCAGTGTGGTACTTACATCCACCTGAGATGGTCCTTCGCCCACAAGCAGGACTCCCCATGACGATTCATGTTCTTACTCCCAATGCCCCCACTACTCCCATACTCCCTACTCCCCCTGCTACAGCCGGAGGTAGGAGAGTGAAGAAGGAGCCCGCAACTCCACTTCCTCCACGCATCCCACCACCTTGCGCATTGTGTGACAAAGAGGGTCACCAAACTAACAACTGCCCATCACTACCGGAGTTATGGAATTTGATTCCCCCCAATCCAACCCCCACACCACTCACTACTACTGCTACCACTCAACCTTCCAGTAGTAAAGGGTTGAAGACCAAATTCACGTGTGCCATCTGTTCTGAGTATGGCCATTACACCCATCATTGTCCGGCACTGCCTCGTTTTCGACAGGCATTATCTATCATAAGCCGAGACTTTCAGAACAACCCATGCCCTTCTACGTCCTCCACAACACCTCTCACTGACATTCGCTATGTCACTACTTCATTCAATGAACGCATGAGATGCCCTTGCTCTCTTTGCGATTCATTGGCTCATTTTACATACTAGTGTCCGATGATCATCGAATATCGGCAACGTCAATTAGCCTTGCTGCACCAACCCGCAGAGGCAGTCATTGACCTTACTTTGCCATTGACGAATCTACACATCATTTCTCCCGAGCGCGAGACCCTCCCTATGCCTCCATGGTTCTTAGACGATGTATCTGAGGATTTACCCCGTAACCGACCCAACTCTCCTACTCATTCCTCTACGGAGACTCTCCATCCCACCACCACGGGTATCCCTCAATACCTCAATATATGGTTTATGTCGAGTGAACCCTCACCTAACATTACCCCCTCTGTTTCTTCAGCAGGGGGCAACCACACTGTCACTGAGATCACTCCTCACGATTCATTATATTCCCGTCGTTTCCAATGCGACGAAGAAATATTGGAAGAGCTACAATGCCCGGACTCTCCCTGTGATGCACTACATCATCATGCACTCTTCCTTCCACAGGAAGCCCTCATGCCTCCTAGCCATAATCCCATTTACGCGGTTGAAACCAAAGATTTTATCCCATCATGGCCTATTGATTGGTTCAACAATCCCATTCCTGCACCCGACGCTTTTGAAGAAGGTAATCTAGCTAACATTTCCCCCACCATCAAAATCGACATTTCCATTAAACCAGGCATCGTCGAAGAAATCATCATTGGAGCTGCTTGCCCTTTTTCTCATATCATGGCCAGGTACGCACGTGCATTGTCACATTTATCTAATGCATGTTCATATTTGTTATTCTCTTCAGATATTGTTCACTTTGGGTATTTGGTTGTTCTGTGTGCAGGTACTTGGTCATCATCTCTCCACATCATTCCTTCAGGTATATACTCAACACTGGCATGTAGTCTCTCCCGCTGTATTGCATTTACATTTCCAGTCATTCCCTCTGATATCGGCCTTTAGGACACCCTTTTCCGGCTCTGCAGTACTCACACCTCCATTTTGCATCTACGGTACTGGCACCCGGTAGCTTTCTTACCCACATGAGTTGTCTCATTCATAGCACCTGTTTACACTTATGACACTCATGTTGTTCTGTCCCTTTAGGGATGGGAGTCTCATTAGTCTGTTATCATGCTGCAGATCAACCACATACTCCTTCTCCTCATTTTGCTAGCTTTCCCACATGGACTCCCAGATCATCGCTTTATGCTTCAGTTCTTTTTACCTGCACATCCGCAGGATCATGAACCCTCCATTTCATCCACCATCAGTTTGCCCATCTGACAACCTATCCTCATTTCACCTACCTCATAAAGAAACTCGCCAATGGGGCCCCCACCCTTCATCAGTTTTCACAGAAATGTTTGCCCTGCCTGGGGCACTCATTTCACACTGGGGCATCCGTTTCTGTATTTTGTACATCTTTCCCACATTTATTCATTATTTATTGTACAAACGCCTTTTATTTCCAGTCTTTTCTTTTGTCGTCACTGTTGGCGACTGAATTTCCTTTTTTGGCCACACGCAACCCATGTCACCCTTGGTTGGAGCATTACTTCTCATATACCCCCACTGGCATCGTCTATCTCTTCAGAGTACTACCCAGGTCACTTACCTTTATCCTCTGAATTTGTTCACCTTGTCCCGCCTCTGGCACAACTTCTCCCTGATCTTGTCGTCCCCCTGACACTTGATCTTATCTCATGGTTGTGGCCACGCCTTATATCATGCACCCTCCAACCAAGGGCAGTCTGGAGTCTTCCCACTTCTTGACTTCGTCCATGTACCTCTGCTACTTCTTCACCACAGTAGATTCCGCGAAGCCCTTTGCTTCTGGGAGTCGCATCCTCCTTTTGTCGACATCAGCACACTTTTCCAAAAGGGCAACAGTATATTGATTCTCATTTTCCATTTAATGAGAGATCTCGGATGGCACAGGGGGAAACACCATTGCTCCCTGATGTCGTTGACCCCCATAACATTTGACGCCAACACTTTCTCATGTTGCGGTGGGTCTTACTTTGCGACTATTGCAATTTTTATTATTAGTTTCCGAAGACCTATGAACTTGGTTGGGCCACCAATGGCCACATCACCGTCACTGTTTACCTCTGCGACCATTACCGCTGGTTCAGAGTATGTTCCTTTGCAGAATTGTCTTTTGCCTTTATCATTCCGCCCCCGAGGGCGCTGCAGTTGTCTACACCAACACTTCAGCCATTTTTTCTTCAGAGTTACATCACATGAGCATGGGGCATGCCCACCTCGTTTGTACACACTTGTATATTGTTACGGACCTTGTGGAAGGTCAGGATCTACAGGTTCCTTTCTTCTCCAACGGATTGCTCTACATGGTCCCATTCTTGCTCTCCCTTACAACACCATTCTCCGTAAAAGAAACAATGATGGATTTTGGCTATACCTTTTGCTCCTAACCTCATCCATCAGGGGGCATCTGTTATCACTGAAATTTCATCCGCACGTGGCGACAAGAACTCCGCATTGTCAAAACAGGACTGGAGTCATTCATGGCACATGATTAATGCCACAACATTGCAAAAGGGTAAAAAAACTATACAAATGACCAAAAATTTGAAAGGCGCTTTACATCATCTAGGCGCGCACGTGCATGTGCGTAACAACAATGTACAAAGCGTGCATATGTGCACAAGGCACGACTGTTGGGTGAAAAACCCGCAGGCCTGCTAAATGACGCATTTATTGAAATTGGTCAGCCTCCCAACCACTAATGGATCAGCTCCCAAGTCGATTTGACACCAAATCCGAGCTCAATCCTCATGGTGGGCTGGTCAAAGACCTAATTGTGCCCTAAAGAGCCCCTTTTCACATCCTAAAGAGGTTACATAATGACCCAAAGCTTGGCTATAAAAAGCCATGAATGACCACCATTTTCTCAAGGAATTCTTTGTATTGTTATGCTGCTGAGATTGCTAAGGACTCATTCTTTGGAAATACACATCACAAGCTGCATTTCATAGAGCTATTCACCCCTCTCTTGAGTGAATAAGCTTGGAGTTCTTTCACCCACATTTTCATCTTTTCATTGTAAGGAGAGCAAGCTTTGAGGGCCTCAAGAGCCTTCCATTGGAGAAAGAAGGGACCCAAGTCCCCTTTCTTCTTTGTGCCTTTGGATTTCATCAACAGATCATCTTATACATTGGTGATATTGGTCCATTTGTCTCTATTTTTCATTTTCTCATATACTTTTAGTTTTTATTTGTTTTATTTTAATTTTTGTTTATAACTTTGTTGTTTTTCTTTCTAACCTTTTACCTTATAGCTGTCATGCCTAGCAGAGCCCAACTGGGCATGTAAGCACTCTTAATTTGCTCACCTAGTGACGAATTGGGTGCAAACACTTGTCTTGTTATCATATTTGTTTATATAGCATACTTGATATTAGAGTTGATTTCTACAGTCATTCCCGTTTCTTGTGGTTTACCCTTAGCCATAGAGATATTTCCTTCGTAACACTATATATCCTGCATTTACTTCCAAAAGTTGCAAAAAATATAAAATTTCGTGGAATTTGGTGGAGTTTATGGGCTATGGAGGGTTTCCTAAAAATTTTACCCCTTGTAGCCCGTCCCCAAACTGAATAACCATATTTTTCTCATATAAAAATATGTCTTGGGGTCTCATCTAGGAAGACAAGAAAGATAGTAAGAAAACTCTTCCAAAATCCCTTCCATTTCTTAGCCCAAGTTTTGCATCCCATTCTAAGTTTTAGCCTCATCCTTTCCCTCCAACCTTTCTCCTTATGAAACCGTTGCTCCTTCCCTTCGTGATAAGTTGGTTGTGAGAATTTAATGTGGGATTGATGCACTTGAAGCCACAATAGATGATCCCAGACCTTGTTCATGGAGAGGTTGCCGACAAAGGTTGTAATCCTTTTTGTCTTGAAATTTAATAAAAGAGTTCATCCTTGTCCCAAAATCTTATGTTTGTATGTTTTTATTGATTTATGCATTTAAATATATATCTAAAATTTGAAAGTGATTACTATATATTGCATGTCTTGTAGCATTGTATTCCTAATATTTTGCAGGTCATCTTTGGGAGGAGATCCACAATTGAGGAGGTTGCAACAAGTGAAAGAGGTCTACGCCAACCACAAGGACTAAAGGTGCACCCATTAACCCTATTTCCTCTCTCTCTCTCTCTCTCTCTCTCTCTCTCTCTCTCGTCACTTTGTTTAGATAGTTTTGGGGTAGCTTAAGGGTACAACATTATTTTAATGGAAGTCATCGCTCTTCCTGTACCTAGACCCAATATAGGGGGATTTTCCTTGCAATAATATTGGTGAGTCAATTAAAGTTTTTCTCTATATATTTATAAGGTGAGTGTTATAAATGATTATTCAAAAACAGTAGATTTGTTCAAGTCTAAGCAAGGTGAAATTCATTATTGTATGGTATTCAAGTTTAAAGGGTAGATGGAGGACTAGGCTATAATGAAAAAATAAGAAAGATATCTTCCAAGAACAACTATTTATGGGATGACATTTAGTGAGATTTCAAAAGATACATTGAAAATAATTGGGTATTGTGATGAATATTAGACATGTGATATTGATGATCGAAGACCATAATTTTATTATATTGTTTCATTTTAATGTAGATGGAATAATTTATAGATGTAATATTGTAAATATTGACAACATGAATCAAAATTAGAGACTAAGTGAATCTATTATAATGCAAGAGACATACTTCAAGATTTTTATCAATGTAGAATTCAAAACTTATGACAGAGTGAAGACTAAAAGACAAAGATTATTAGATATCACAAAGAAGAGTAAAGTGTGTATTAGAAGCAACAAGTATTTGAATATGTCACCTTTAATCAATTATGCATGATCCATCTTTTAGAGGAGGATAACTATCTTAGGTGGGGAGCCAATACCTCTCCATTTGAGTACATGGTTAAGTTAGGGTATATGACCTCCTTTCCTATCAAAGCTAATAGGAGAGAGAGAGAGAGAGAGATTTTGGAGAGAAAATGGAATGTAGAGGGAGGGATGGAGAGAAGGGGGTTGGGAGGGAGAGANGAGGGGGGGAGAAAGTGGGGCACATAGAGAGAGAGAGAGGCGGATGGGGGAGAGAGAGAGGGAGAGGGAGAGAATGGGAGAGAGCGAGAAAGAGGGAAAGAGAGAGAGAAGTAGAATGAAATAAGGAAAGAGTGGTGGGAAAGACAAAAGGGTAGGGAGGGAGGGAGATAGTGGTAGAGAGAGAGAGAGAGAGAGAGAGAGAGAGAGAGAGAGAGAGAGAGAGATATGGGGAGATGGTATTGTGACCTTTATTTTTGGTTATATGTATAGTCTATATATTCTCATATTTCTCACAGAGATTATCTTGCAGAGTTGAAGCGCTAGTGAGATAATTGTAGGCAGGTACTCTAGTTTTCTCTTGTTGTTTCTATAGAAATAATATTAGTTTATGAATAAATTAAATTATAGTCTAGATCCCTTCTAGCATCTATTAAATTTTACCCCCCCAAACATTGAAGGCAATGATTTCATTGTACCATGATTTGGAATATAAACTAAGAGATATATGTGAAATGAAAATATGTTTGAGATATTTGTTTCTAACTCAAAATCATTGCATACAAGTTCATTCAAAATTGAAACCAACATATTATATGTAAGACATGTATACATATTACCTAGTTATTTGGGGCATGATTGGAAAATTCATATCATGTTATCTCATCACTTAAGTGGTCCAAAGGACATATGGGGACCCAAATATTTTATAATTGACAACCAATTAGGATCTAGTTTTATGTGCAAACTAGTTTAAAGTAGTACAACAATTCATAAAAAATCACCATATTTGAGTGGACCACAAATGTAAACCAAACAAGATGGAATCCTACATATCCATATAACTGTACTTGATGCAATTTTTTATCCTTTTTTTTGGAATGATGTTTACAAACATCATAATGATATTCCATCTTCAATTATTCGTTCATGATCATTTTTTTTCATTTTCCATTTTCTAACTTTCTATTTTTTTATTTGATTGAACCCCTATTACCTTTATGCGTGCTACACATACCAAATGACTATGTTGACAACTTATGACATCTGAATGATAGCCGTGAAAGTGTACATGACTTTTGGTTTCATGGGTTTCTTGAAAAAAATAGGCTTTCAATATGATGGATCCTCTTTCATGTATAAAATCGTTATCATTATAATCCTCCAATAACTTCATCTTTCTTTCTGTGTACCACATCAAATAATATTAATGTTTTCATCATTGTCTATAGGTGCAACCATTGCAAATAAGGTCCCATATGCCAACAAGAAAATCATTAGATCAACATGCACAATTATGTACTATATATATATATATATATATATATATATACTATTTTTGAACAATTATATAGTTCATTTTACCTTCTCTAACAAGATATGAAACTCTATTACCATTAGTTGACACTGTAGTGTCATTTTATTCCATCTCCCTTGAGCTTGCAAGTGGTATTTTCCCCCTTGTATTAATTTTTGTATGTTTCCAAGCTTTGACATATTTGTCATTTTCGTTTTGACAAATATCATATGAGTCTGTGTCCGCTATGCAAATTGAACAAAACAAAATGCATTCCTTTTATCAAACACATACACATTTTGGAATGCTTTTGTTTTAAATGAATGTAATTTTCGAGTCCCATGTATTGTACTGGATTCATATGGGATCGATTTACCTACATCTTTGATTCCAATATGCTGAAAAGGCCTACACGGTTCATGAATTATTTATTAAAAGTAAATGAATGTCAATACATATATATGTTAAGTTGAAAAATTATTGATATTGAACTTTCATACATGTACAACATATATACACACACCTACGCACATCCCTTGTCAGATTATGTTTGTGGCTTAGAGCTGCTTGGAGCCATTGAACAACTTAATCAACAGATACAAATTGATTGAAATAATGCTTCATATGATACCTTTGAAGTGCTCATTTTACACATGCCCATGCACCGTCATGCTCTCATTTCCCATGACCAGTATGGAAGAAAGTCCAACAATGTTTAATGTTTGATTTCTTATTAAGATGACACAAACAATATAATGATCTTGAAGATTTGAATTGACCTGCACATCCATCTGACCATATCCAATGTTGATCATATTTGATCAAATGAGGTTTCAAGGAATCATATTGTTTATCAAAACAATGTTTTTTATGTTGAAATATTGTAACTACAAAGAGTATTCTATTTATTATTGATTTATTATTCATTAGATCAATACCCTTTTGCGGATTGATCATGTCGGGTATTGTAAATGACCAAATCCCCTTTAGCAAATTGGTCAAACCCTAATTGTAATAGGCAGAATGCGAAGTCGTCCCTGCCAGTGAAAATACACCTTCATTCACACGTGCCAAATTGTATAAATAAGAGAGGCTAGAGCCTCATTTGTACACACACTCGTTCATCAGAGTGTAAGTTTGGAGCTGCAGTTGGAGAAGAAAGAGGAGAGAGAGAGGTCCATTCTTGGGAGAGGACTTTCTGTATTCATTTGAGTTATCTCTTGGAATTGTATTGGCTATCTATATTAAGGAATTTTTTGTTGAGTTTTCTCCCCCATGAGGGTTTCCCAGGATAAATGATGTGTCTCTTGTGATTGTGTATTTCTCAATGATCCTATCTATGTTATGGTTATCTAGTAAATTGAAAAGGAACCTAATAATAGCCTAAACCTTAACATGGTATCAGAGCTAAGCTAAAGAGAGCATCTTTCACAAGAAGAAGAAAAACGTCACTGTTGTCATACATGAAAATTAGGGCTTTTTATTGAACAAGAATTTCAGCCCCAAAACCATCTAGAAAAGTGTGCTCTTCCTCAAGGATCAATTTTTCATCCTCAGTGCAACGTTTCAGTGGCTAGATCTCACAGAAAGTGAAACCCTAGTTTTCACAAAGTACCAGAAGTACCATAAAACCAGAAGCACCAGTCCAGAAATCCACATATCAAGTTTGGAGGGGTAAAAGTTGGACTTTATGAAATCTAAACACACCAGGATACTCGCCTTAGCCAAGCGCACCTCCTGGTAAGTTCAAAATTCAATTTTGAGCATTTTCATTTTTTGGTCATTTTCCTAGCTCTAGGTAAAAGATGTCTGGAAGCACTAAGCTTATTGACACGCTAGAAGGTGTGGAAAACTTCCGTGCCTGGAAGTATAAGATTGGACTCATTCTTGAAGAGAATGACCTAGCAATATTTGTTAAAGAAGAAGTACCAGAACCCGTTGATGCTACAGATAAAGCAAAACACCAAAAGAACATAGTTAGGGCCAAAAGAATCATTGTGAATTCTGTTTCAGGATAAATTCGTGAGTTTGGAAATAGACCAATCTCCCTAGATCCACCTGGATCTAGAACAAAACAAGACAGAATAATACACTTTCCCTAGACTTAACCTATTGAATGAACTAAGAAGTAAGGATTATGGACATACCTTATGAACGCTTTCCTTATATCTCTGTTGTTCCAAGCTTCGCTCCAATGCTCTTGCACTGTTCAGATCACAACAGTACAAACAGTACAAACCAATCGAAGTAAAGGTAGTTTAATATATTCAATGGCTAGTCTATACATATGATCAAGGAATTATGTAATAAAGTGACATCATCTTTATGGGAAAGGGACATATTACTGTATTGAATTAATTGAAAGTGAAACTTACAACCTGAGCCTTGATGTCATAGGTCTCCTTTCGATGGCTCCTAGTTCTGACACACACACTTGCTCATGCATGAAGAAAATCAACCACATATGATGACCTTGCTGTTGTCTCTTGCTGCTGTAGCATCATTCCTCCATACAGTCTTGCACCAATTCTCCAATCAATATCTTGCTAATTTGCTTCCAACCTTTTCCATGAGCAATCTCCTCAATATATAGAAGAATATAGATTAGTTACTTGGATAGGGAATGATCCCAAGATATCTGGAAAGTCAATACTTTGCCAACCATTCAAAAGCCAACTCACCCTTATAGAAGATTCCTTCTAGAAGGATTGAGAACTTATCCATTTTCCTCCTTTAAGAACATGTTCGTACCCTAACCATGAGTACAGTGCGAGAATTTCTCACCCCAACTGAATGCAACCTGCGAGAATGAAGTATTCTCGCAGGAGAGTATATATGCAGCCTGCGAACTATCTTTAAAATATGATTTCTGGAAGCTGACAAGTGTAACCTTTCTCAGGAAAATGTTCTTAGTGAAGAGCTTGATATTCCATCATCATGACATTATCATGACATCATCTTAATGACCAAAATTGTGGATAACAGATTCTATCAAAGATCACTTGATTCCTCAAGTGTTGTCAAAGAAGACTCCAAAATAAATGTTTGATGCCCTAACCAGATTATATGAAGGAAATAACATAAATTGGAAGATGAATCTAAGAACTCAACTCAAGAATACAATGATGTAGAAAGAAGAATCAATCCAAGAATATTTCTCCAGAATATCTCAATTCAAAGAAAAACTACAAGCGATTGGAGATACTATAGATGAAGACGAACTTATAATGAAAACACTTAATGCTCTCTCAAGACCTTGGGATTCCTTCATCCAAACCATTTGTGCAAGAAAGGAGAAACTACAATTTGACAGTCTTTGGGAAGAATGTATTCAAGAAGAATCAAGAGTAGCTAACTGAGAATCTTTACTTCCAAGAGATGAAGATCAAGCCCTATCTACTCACACTAAAGGAGAAATAAAGAAGTCTTACTTCCAGAAAGAAACTCATAAAGAGTCTCACCCCCAAAACAAATTCATACATAAAGAATCTCAATCAAAGGAATTCTAGAAGAAAGGACAAAGAAAAGAAAGAGATTTCTCATCTTACCAATTCTACCATTGTGACAAGATGGGACATATTGTGAGACATTGTCCATATATATGAGAAGAATACATGAGGAAAAACAAGAGGCATCATGCCCATGCAGTTGAACATGAAGAGCTACCCACGAAGATGATAAAAGAACGAATTGAAGACTATGTCTTACTCTCGACCCTCTCAGGATTGGTATCACCTGAAGAGGACACTTGGCTCATTGATAGTGGTGCTTCCAAGCACATGACAGGTCAAAGAGACATTCTCTCTTGCCTTTCAGAAAAGAAGTTTTCTCAGAAAGTTACACTTGGAGATTATTATCAATACCCTATCAAGGGAGTAGGAGAATCAAACTACAAGCTTAATTCAAGGAGTCCAATGAAGATGAAGGATATACTCTATGTTCCAAGTTTGACAAAGAACCTACTCTCCATATCAAATTTAGAAAAGAAAGGCTTCATAGTTTCCTTTATAGATGGAGAATTTCTTATGTGGGATAAAGGAAAAACCATGAAAGAAGCAATCGTTATTGGAAAAGAAGAAGGTGGCTAGTATAATCTAAGAGGTCACTTAGAAGTAGCCATGACCCACGCCATTGAGAATCCATGTGAAATTTGGCATAAAATATTAGTCCACATCAACTACAAGGCATTACCATATGTATGCAAGGCAGTCACAGGTCTACCAGAACTCAAGGTTGACCATGAAGGTGTGTGAAATGAATGTGCACAAGGGAAGAACATCAAGAACCCTTTTCTGAAGAGAGATAATAAAGTAGAAGGAGTCTTATAACTCAGTCACTCAGATGTGTGTGGACCAAATCCCCTTTTGCAGATTGGTCAAACTGTAATTGTAATAGGTAGAATGAGAAGTCGGCCCGTAGATTATTTAAAGGTGGTTATAACCACCCAGAATTACAAGTCGGCCCTGCCAATGAAAAGACACCTTCGTTCACACGTGCCAAATTGTATAAATAAGAGAGGCTAGAACCTCATTTGTACACACACTCACTTGTTCATCAGAGCGTAAGTTTGGAGCTACAGTTGGAGAAAAGAAGAGAGAGAGAGAGGTGCATTCTTGGGAGAGGAATTTCTATATTTGTTTGAGTTATCTCTTGGAATTGTATTGGCTATCTATATTAAGGAATGTTTTGTTGATTTTTCTCCCCCATGAGGGTTTCCGAGGATAAATGATGTGTCTCTTGTGATTGTGTATTTCTCAGTGATCCTATATATGTTATGGTTATCTAGTAAATTTAAAAGAAAAATAATAATATCCTAAACCTTAACATGGTATCAGAGCTAAGCTGAAGAGAACATCTTTCACAAGAAGAAGAAAAACTTCACTGTTGTCGTACATGCAAATTAGGGCTTTTTATTGAAGAAGAATTTCATCCCCAAAACCATCTAGAAAAGTGTGCTCTTCCTCAAGGATCACTTTGGCATCCTCATTGCAACTTTTCAGTGGCTAGATCTTCGAGAAAGTGAAACCCTAGTTTTCAAAAAGTACTAGAAGTACCAGAAAACTAGAAGTACTAGAGTACCAGAAGTATCGGAGTACCAGAAGTACCAGAAAACTAGTAGCACCAGTCTAGAAATCTGCAGATCAAGTTTGGAGGGGTAAAAGTTGGATTTTCTAAAATCTAAACACATCAACCTACTCTCCTTAGCCAAGTGCACCTCCTGGTAAGTTCAAAATTCAATTCTGAGCATTTTCATTTTTTTGGTCATTTTCCTAGCTCCAGTTAAAAGATGTCTGGAAGCACTAGGCTTTTTGATAATCTATAAGGTGTGGAAAAATTCCATGCCTAGAAGTATAGGATTGGACTCATTCTTGAAGAGAATGACCTAGCAATATTCGTTAAAGAAGAAGTACCAGAACCCGTTGATGCTGCGGATAAAGAAAAACACCAAAAGGACATAATCAAGGCCAAAAGAATCATTGCGGATTCTATCAAATATCACTTCATTCCTCAAGTGTCATCAAAGAAGACTCCAAAAGAAATGTTTGATGCCCTAACCAGATTATATGAAGGAAAGAACATAAATCGAAAGATGAATCTAAGAACTCAGCTCAAGAATACAAGGATGCAGAAAGGAGAATCAATCCAAGAATATTTCTCCAGAATATCTCAATTCAAAGAACAACTAGAAGCAATTGGAGATACTATAGATGAAGACAAACTTATAATGACAACCCATAATTCTCTCTTAATACCTTGGTATGCATTCATCCAAACCATTTGTGCAATAAAGGAGAAACTACAATTTGATAGTCTTTGGGAAGAATGTATTCAAGAATAATCAAGAGTAGCTAACCGAGAATCTTTACTATCAAGAGATGAAGATCAAGCCCTAGCTACTCACACTAAAGGAGGAAGAAAGAAGTCTTACTTCTAGAAACAAACTCATAAAGAGTCTCACAACCAAAACAAATTCATACATAAAGAATCACAACCAAAGAGATTCTAGAAGAAAGGACAAAGAAAAGAAAGATATTTCTCATCTTACCAATGCTATGTTAAGAACCAAATACCAATATAGCATAGAAAAACCTCAGAAAAAGTACTCAACGCCTTGAAAAAGATACAATTTCAGATAGTAATCCTCTTCGAGGGGGAAACCTCCTTTTACCCCACTTAAATGTTCAAGTACAAGATGATTCAAAATGAAAATGTCTCCTTGGTATATATAGGAGACTAGGAGGTATAGTTACAACTAATGGCCTAAAGCCGACATAAATAAAATA
>ML790982.1:138808-159672 GCA_009831015.1 Picea engelmannii
TAGTATCCAACTTAGCTTCCATTGAATCCATCTTAGTATCCAACTTAGCTTCAATTGAATCCATCTTCTTTTGTAGTTCATTTATGTCCCTACGCATTTCTTCACCTTCATCAAGAGTCCAAGTAGGATTTTTTGGAGGCTTAGTTGGTGTAGAAGTTCTTTTTTTTGGTGGCATGTTGGCCAAGTATCACTTTTGAACCTTGATTTTGAGGTGGTTTTGCTAGACAATATTTCTTCTATTGTATCTCCCAAGTTTCAGCCCTTCTGGGTATGAAACTTTATTTTATGTAGTTCTCTGATATTTCTTCCTTGCAATGCCATAGGTCTGATCAAAATTGCATGTGCCAAGTGGAATTTACGGTAACAAAGGATGTATATACAAATTTAAGATGACCTAGAAGCTAAACATTTTACCATAGATACCTTACTAATTTCTGTAAATAGCCTTCAAATTTTAGGGTCTGAAACATTACAGAAAAGTTTTTATAGCGAAAATTCCGCAATGACTCATTTCAGGATGATTCCATAACCCTATATTGTACGGGTTGTATCTCAGAAAGTATAATTCCTCAGGAGTTGAATTTGGAACCCAACGTACCTTGATTCTTCTACTAAATATCCTCCAAGTCGTTTCTTCTGAAACGTTGTAGAAAAAAGGTTATAGAAAAAATGCCAAGGTGTCTCAGATGTAGCAGCGAAACCCTAAGACCTTGATCTCTGATACCATATGTTATGAACCAAATACCAATATAGCATAGAAAAACCTCAGAAAAAGTACTCAACACCTTGAAAAAGATACAATTTCAGATAATAAGCCTCTTCGAGGGGGCAACCTCCTTTTACCCCACTTAAATGTTCAAGTACAAGATGATTGAAAATGAAAATGTCTCCTTGGTATATATAGGAGACTAGGAGGTATAATTACAACTAATGGCCTAAATTCAACATAAATAAAATAAAATTACTAATATAATATGCCCCAATTAAGGGGCAATGAGCCAATATTAGGGCTTAACATGCTACCATTCTGACAAGATGGGACATATTGCGAGACATTGTCCAGATAGATGAGAAGAATACAAGAGGAAAAACAAGAGGCATCATGCCCATGCAGTTGAAGATGAAGAGACACCCACAAAGATGATAAAAGAACGAATTGAAGACTATGTCATAATCTCGGCCCTCTCAGGATCGGTATCACCTGAAGAGGACACTTGGCTCATTGACAGTGGTGCTTCCAAGCACATGACAGGTCAAAGAGACATTCTCTCTTGCCTTTCAGAAAAGAACTTTTCTCAGAAAGTTACACTTGGAGATTATTATCAATACCCTATCAAGGGAGTAGGAGAATCAAACTACAAGCTTAATTTAGGGACTCCAATGAAGATGAAGGATGTACTCTATGTACCAGGTTTGACAAAGAACCTACTCTCCATATCAACTTTAGAAAATAAAGGCTTAAGAGTTTCCTTTATAGATGGAGAATTTCTTTTGTGGGCTAAAGAAAAAACCATGAAAGAAGAAATTGTTATTGGAAAAGAAGAAGGTGGCTTGTATAATCTAAAGGGTCACTTAGAAGCAGCCATGACCCACACCATTGAGAATCCATGTGAAATTTGGCATAAAATATTATCCCACATCAACTACAAGGCATTACCGTATGTATGCAAGGCAGTCACAGGTCTACCAGAAATCAAGGTTGACCATGAAGGTGTGTGCAATGGATGTGCACAAGGGAAGAGCATCAAGAACCCTTTTCCAAAGAGAGACAATAAAGTAGAAGGAGTCTTAGAACTCAATCAATCAGATGTGTGTGGCCCAATTCCATCATCCTCCATCAGTGGGTATGTGTACTATGTATCTTTTATTGATGATTATTCTCATAAAACCTAGGTTTACTTTTTGAAATCAAAAGATGAAGTGTTCAGTAAATTCAAGGAATTCAAAGCCTTGATAGAGAATCTTTCTGAAAGAAAGATCAAGATACTTAAGTTAGATAATGGAGGAGAATACATCTCAAAAGAGTTTGTAAACTATTGCAAAGATGTCAGGATTAAGAGGGAGCTTGCCACTCCTTACAATCCTCAACAAAATGGTGTAGAAGAAAGAAATAACATAACTATAATGGAAGCAGTGAAGACCATGATCCACGATCAAGATCTTCCAATGTGATTATGGGCAGAAGGAACAAAAACAACCGGATATGTACAAAACTGATTGTCCCATAGTGCACTTGGGTTGAAAACCCCAGAAGAGATGTTCTCCTAAAAGAAGCCAGAAGTAAGCCATCTCAAAATATTCGGTTGCCTAGTATTTTGTACATGTTCCAAAAGAGAAGAGAAACAAGTTGGACCCTTCAGGAAAGAAGGTAATATTTGTTGGATATTGTGAGGTCTCCAAGGCCTTCGGGGTTTATATACCAGGCCACCATCATATTTATATCAACAGGTATGTGACCTTTGATGAAGATGCAACACTCAAGAAATCCAGAAGATGTCATCTTGAAGAAGTATATGAAGAGGAACCTGTAGCTCCTAGAGTTGCAGAACTAGTGAGGGAAGTCATAGCTTCCCCTGATGAGGAAATTCTAGAAGATCATGACATAGTATAATTTCAAGAACCTCCTCAGATGATGATCTCCCATAAGAGAAAGCATGTTTGGGCTAGGGAGCTTATTCAAGATGGAGAGAAGTATGGTGTTCCCGAAGGAACCATGAGACAAGTGAAGAGACCAAAGCCATTCTCCAGTTATATGGCTTTGAAGTGTGATCTCTTAGAGAAGGAACCTACCTTCTTTGAAGAAGCCATTCAGAAGAAAGAATGGGCAGATGCCATGACAAAAGAATACCAATCCATTATAAAGAATGATGTATGGGAAATAGTCCCTAGACCAAAGAGCAAGGATGTGGTATCTTCCAAATGGATTTTCAAAATAAAACATGCTGCTGATGGAAGTATTGAGAAGTATAAATCAAGGTTTGTCGCTCGTGGATTTTCTCAAAAGGAAGGCATTGACTATGAAGATACATTTGCTCCTGTAGCTAGATACACTTCGATCAGAACCATCATAGCCCTTGCAGCTAAGATGAAGTGGAAATTACACCAGATGGACATAAATACAACTTTTCTAAATGGTGTCATTGAAGAAGAAGTGTATATAGAACAACCTAAAGGATTTGAAGTTGAAGATAGGAAGACTCATGTCTACAAGTTGAAGAAAGATCTATACGGATTGAAGCAAGTTCCTAGAGCTTGTTATGGTAGGATAAACAGTTTTCTGACGAGCTTGGGCTTTACCAAGAGTAAAGAAGATTCTAACCTTTACTTCAAGGTTATGAATGATGAGCCTATTATATTGTTGTTGTATGTGGATGACTTATTCTTAACTAGAGAAGAAAAGCTCATCACCGAATGTAAGAAGAAGCTCTCTACAGAATTCGAGATGAAATACCTTGGCCTAATACATCATTTCTTAAGTCTTGATGTATGGCAGAGCCCAGAGAGAATCTTCCTTAACCAAGGGAAGTATACAGTTGAAATCCTGAAAATATTTGATATGTTGGAGTGCAAGTCCATGAATACACCCATGGAAACGAAGTTGAAGCTTTTGGTCGACACTTCGTCATAATTGATTCATGACACGCTATATAAACATATCATTGGATCATTGATGTATCTGATGAACACCATACAGGATATTTTTCTTGTCGTGAACACCTTGAGTCAGTTTCTGGTAGAACCCAGACATGTTCACCTATTTGTTGCAAAACATGTGATGAGGTACCTTAAGGGTACATTAGACTGTGGTCTCAATTATGATGGAGATCATGACTTCAGACTAAGTGGGTACACTGATTTAGATTGGGATGGAAGTGTCTCTAATAGGAATAGCACTTCAGGATGTTGTTTCAGTTTAGGATCAGCCATGATCTCATGACAGAGTAGGAAGCAATCAAGCATTGCTCTCAGCACAGTGGAAGAAGAATACATTGCTGCGTGTTCTACTAGTTGTGAATCCATATGGCTTCGAAACTTTTTGACAGGTCTATACGACCTAGATATGGAAGCAACCATGATCCTATGTGATAACCAGAGCTACACAAAGATGACAGAGAATCATGTATTTCATGACAAGTCAAAACACATAGAGATCCAATATCACTACATCCGTGACATGGTGTAAAGAGGAGCCATAAAGCTCCAATATGTTAGCACAAATGAACATGTTGTTGATGTGTTGACCAAGCCTCTATCTCATGTAAAGTTTGATCACTTTTGAAATAAGCTTGGTATAGTTCAAAAGGACCTCCCTCGAAAGGGGGAGTAGTGTTGTGTTGATGTTGTCAGCCTAGTGCTATGATGTCAGCCTCGTGATGATGATATTCCAGCTTAATTGTTGTGATGATGTGCCAACTTAATTGTTGTGATGATGTGCCAGCTTAATTGTTGTGATGATATACCATCCTCATGCTGTGATGATGTGTCAGCCTCGTGCTGTGATGATGTGACTAGCCTCATGCTATGATGATGAGGCATTAGTTTTATACTAATCCATGTTGATGCAGATGATGATGTCATTCCAACTCTTTGTTGAGAATGATGATATTGATGATGAGAAAAACTTTTGATGATTTATAGATACGCCAGTCAGTGTTCCAAGATGTTGTTGATGATGTTGTCCTAGCTCTCGCCTGATGTTGTTGTAGAATACCCTTCTTGTTAAGGGGGAGTGTCAAAATATTGTAACTGCAAAGAGTATTCTATTTATTATTGATTTATTATTCATTAGATCAATCCCCTTTTGTGGATTGATCATGTCGGGTATTTTAAATGATCAAATCCCCTTTTGCGGATTGGTCAAACCCTAATTGTAATAGGTAGAATGAGAAGTCGGCCCCTAGATTAATTAAATGTGGTTATAACCACCCAAAATGAGAAGTCGGACCTGCCAGTGAAAAGACACCTTCATTCACACGTGCCAGATTGTATAAATAAGAGAGGCTAGCGCCTCATTTGTTGACACACTCACTTGTTCATCAGAGCACAGGTTTGGAGCTGCAGTTGCAGAAGAAAGAAGAGAGAGAGAGGTGCATTCTTGGGAGAGGAATTTCTGTATTTGTTTGAGTTATCTCTTGGCATTATATTGTCTATCTATATTAAGGAAGTTTTTGTTGGGTTTTCTCCCCCATGAGGGTTTCCCAGGATAAATGATGTGTCTCTTGTGATTGTGTATTTCTCAGTGTTCCTATCTATGTTATGGTTATCTAGTAAATTGAAAAGAAACCTAATAATAACTTAAACCTTAACAGTTTATAATGAGTATCGTGTGTACAATCATCACTTATATAAAAGTGATATTCTTTAATGAAATGATGATTTTCATTGGTTTTTTCTATGTTATCAACACTCTGTTGAGCATGTCTATATAGAACATGGAAAAGTATTGAGACTTGATCGGAATGATAATATTCACTCTGAATTTCTCTTTGTGCAATGAATGTATAATTATCTGCAAAATCAACCACTGAAAAAATCATCCCACATGGAAAAACTTCACAGGATTGTTTAAATTGTAGGTCTTTCCATCGATCTCTATGTGAATGCTTATCATATAATTTTTTTTTTCAATCTTCTTCAAAAAATCTATCACAAAGATCTTATCCTCTTGAAAATCGATCCTTTTGTAAATAACATTTGAAGAATTTGGAGCAGTGACATTGATATATCCATATTTATTCCAATTCATTCTTATATTAGACAATGGTTAATCATTCATATCAATATGATACTTGAGTGAAATAAATCTAGATTTCCATAGTGATCACATTTCTTTCCACCAACACATTTGTTTTGATAAAATAATTTATCACCTTCTCTTTCACATACAATTTGGGATATAAAGACATGGATTGTGGAAGAAGGAGTTGCAATTTCCCAAAACATTTTACCAAAATCAAGAAAAATATCATAATATAACTCAAATTCCACTTGATAACGATGACAACAAGTGTCACGAACAATGATGGGTTTAACATACCATCATTTTTGTTGCACAAATGTATTAATGGGCATTTTAACTTGATTGTGCTTCTGGTTGAACCTATTCGAAGAATTTTGTTTTTTCATTTTCAATATATGTTTTCAATGCTCTTCATATTGACTTTGTATTATTCTTCATCACAACACATCCCTTGCATTTGGTGAAACATGAGAATTTTCTAACCAATATTTATGGGCCATAGTTTTATCATTTTCTGCAAGTCTATCTTTGTAAGGATGTTTACAAATAACTATCCAACAAGTAAGTTCATCATTTGCATCTATTCGCAATCATAATTTTCTATGTTTGTATAGTATTTTTCTTGAGGTTCCCATCACTTTTGTCATATGTTGTGTCAAAGAGTCTTTTATATTGCTAGATGAAACAACTTCTATTTGTATTTCTCTATGTGCAACACTGACATCTTTTTTTCTAGACTTTCCAAAATATTTTAATGCATCTGTTATATTTTCCAAGACACTTTGTTTCACCTTTCTAACTTTTGTCATTTTTTGAATACCCAATAATGATGTAGCTTCTTTTAACTTTTTCGACCTTATCATATCTCTCAAAATTTGAGTTTATGTTGCTATTGATTCATTTTTGAAACATTTATTATAAATATTTTCAACACGATATCATATAGCACGGTCATGTTTTTTGTCCCCAAATTTGTGAGTATCAAGATTTTGTATCATTTCATCATCAATGTTCATATCACCTACATAAATTTCAATATAATTTAAAAACATAAATTGAATCTATTAAATTTAAAAACACTTGAAATCAACATAGATTCAGTTTTCTAAGTTAGTAAACATAATAATTTCAAATAAATGTTATATAAATATATATATAAATTTAAATTATATTTATTAAAAAACTAAACAAGCAATCGTTTATTAATTAAAATCCACGTACTGAAATCTCATATTGTGTGTGTGGACTTCCACTTCATTTTTGGCTTCAACGACTTCATCAATGTTATGAGACAAATCTATTTATGTTTTTTGCAAAATATAAATTCCAACTTACAATCAATTATATTAGTAAATATTTTTTTGAATTCTAAACATTATCTATAATATGTATGCATACCTATTTTGATTTCTTCTTGTTGAACATAAAGATACAAGTATCTATTTACATTATCATCACTTGTTCATTCAATATTTGTATGTTGTTGTTTATTTCTTATATAATACTCTTTCCTTTGTTCTATATGACAAGTATCATCCTGAGTGTGATCATATTTTCTCTTCTACTCCCTTTTGTTTCCCATGGTTATTCAATCTGTAACGGTTTTAAAAAAATCATATCTTAAGTAACTTGGAAAAAATTGCTCAAAAAACCAAGTTTCTTTAAAAGAAATTTTGAATGAAAAAATTGATGTTAAACAAAAGTTAAAAAAAAACTGATTTTGAAAAACTTTGCTTGAGAAAAACTTCCTTATGAGAATATTCTTAAAAAATATAGACTTTTTGAAAGGAATTGTTTAAGAAAACTTACCTTAAAAAATCTCTTTGATATAGGAAGAAATTGCTTATGAAAACCTCCACTTACAATAATATTGTTGAAAATAATCTTCAATTTAGAAAATGTAACTCAAAAAAGTGAAAAATAACAAAAATGTTGATAAAAAACAGAAAAATAGCGAAAAATGGAGAGTGAATGTGCACAAATGTGATGATAATATTTCGACGGAAATAATTTATATGTTTCAATGACAAAACATTTAAGTTCTATACCAATATGTGGAGATAAGTTAATGAATTCTCTGTAAACTTTTTCACATAATAAATCATAGTAGATCACTTTTTGATAGGGTGGGATTTTATTTTACTTTTTAAACTATATTGATTTGAAATGATTGGAATCGAGCGGCTCTAATTTCAAAAGTGGTACTTTTATCTTCATACTACTTTGTTTTGTAATTGAATTTCTCCCTTTTCTATTAGTTGCACTTGACTATTTTGTTTTGTAATTGAAATTCAGCCTTTTTTTATTAGCTGTACAAAAAATTGAGTTTATTTTATAAAAAAATCTCTATATTAGAACATTCACTTCAATACATCAAGAGTGGATGGTGAATTTTGATAGAAATCATCATCAGTTAATCATTTTAAAGAAGGAAAATACTGGAATATTAATTGTCATTTTTACTCTTAAAAATTTAATAACATTTATCGAAATATATCAATCACATTTAATAATGTGATTATGCTAATTGAATAAACTATGTGGTGGTTCATCTCAAAATCTTGTGGAAAAAGGTATACATATTTAGAAATATAAAACCCTATTTTCCCATGATTTAAGTGAAAGAGCCAAGAAGGCACTTTTGATAATTTGCACCGAATCAAAAGCAAGACATGAATATTGTGATTTGATAATTTGTACATGTTGTGATGTCTGCATGAAAGTGCATTTCCAGTTTCCATGAAAGTGTCATCCCAACTTCCATGGATTAATACCTACTTTGATTGACCACACATATATGTTTATATTTTTATAAATAAATAGTTATTTATTTAGAAGTCCCGTGAAGGGCTTTAAACATGATTTTAAATTTTCTTTTGTAGTGGGCCTGCTCTATTTTCAATTATTTGATTAATTATCACAAGGGGTTGGTATCTTAGAACATGCTCTATCTTTGAATTAATTGATTATTATCATAGGTTCAAATATGATGTAAAAAAAGTAGAGTGTGTTTTTGAATTATGTCTTATTATTATACCTGTTGCGGTAGGTATATAATGATAGATTTGTGGGTTGACTACGTATTAGTTTAGAGTTAACCAAATATTTCTAAGTTTTTCATAAGTATGAGATTAGAAATGAATTTTTTTTTTTAATTATTTAAATAAACTATTTATTATTTGATTGGTTATTAAATTGAAACCCTTATTGCACAGTTGATGTTGCTCTGAATCTTCAAATAAATACAAATGTACGTCATCATCTAATTCACCTTATGATTTGGCATCACGCTTTGAGGCACAAAGATTTGTGCCCAATTTATGTTTTGCATTTTTCGAGAGGCTCTCGCTTCTACAAAAATAGGATTCAAACATTGTGTGATTTCTTCTCAGAATCCTGCGAAGTCTCGGGTAGGACGAGGAAACAGTCAAGCCCATGTGATGTGATGACAACCTTAAAAAGTTACCATAGCCATTGACGAGATTAAATGTAGAATAAGAGCTGTGTCTACAAGGCCAACGACCCACTTGCTTCCTGGTTCATGTTTATGTTCCCGTGGGCATGCTATTTTAATGCCAGATAATAAAATTTGAATGAATGTCGAATGACCGTGTTGGAATTAGGTTTAGGTTTAATAACCCTCTTATCTCTTATCTGATACAAAATTTGATGCACAAAAAATAATATAAAATGAGATTAAGTTATTTACAATTTGATTTGTTAAAGTAGTTCAATTCGATGGCTTATAATGTAACATGCATGTTACAAAGGATATTTGTCAAAAGATCACAGATACAACAATAAGTTCATTCACCTCTAGAGTCAAAATCTGTACATAGAGTGAGTGATTATTATTATTTGTTGAATATTTTTTAATTGATACAAAATCAAGACATGGTACTTTGATATGCCCATGATCTTGAATTAGTTTTTACAATTATTTTTTATAAAATGTCTTGAATCGTCGTCGATGCTTCACATGAGACAAAGCATCATTTACAAAACCAACATTAAAAAATAAAAGATATCTTAAAATGCAATTAAAAAATAATTTAAATAAATAAATAAGAGCTGGTCATAATCATATTACTCTCCCATAAAATCATCAGATTTTGAGTTTTCTTTAGTTCAGTGTGAGATTCTCAAACACCCATAATATCAAGCTGCAAAATGAATGCCAATTAACATATGAGCCTTCTAACCAAAAAAAATTCATTAAAGTTGATTAATCAGTCATTGCTTTTTCCAAAGCTAATCAAATTTTGCTATTATTCCATAAACCCACTACTATGCGTTCCCATTCAACATTTTCCATTTAGCCATTCTGAATTTCTGCATAGCAGTAGGTACATGTTTCCATGCAACCTTGTTATTACTTAGATTTTTTGCTTTATGATTTGTCATGGTACTTTATTTTTTTTGGTAGGTGTAAGGATGGTGGCTTATGCATTCCTTGCCATTTATTTGAAGGAAGTGGGAAATCCCAAATTCATTTTATCTCCTAACTTGTTCATTGAGAATAAGTGGGATTGTCACTTTGGCTTTCAAACCACCTCAAAAAAGTTAAGTGATAACCATTTAGGCTTCTCCGCATTTGACAATTGTGTTTTTACCAGGCATTCTGAGTACCACATGGAAGCCATGAAAACTTATTAATCTCTATATATAAACTTATGTTACAATGTTGCTTTAGAGGTGGATGCATGGCTTGCGTGTCATTAATCCACCTTTGATATGTTTCTTCTCTCTCACTCTTGCATGGAGAATAATGTGATAACACATGCATATGTTCATCTGTAGATCCAGGTCTAGAAACCGAATCTATTTTCTGTAAAAAAATTGAGAGAGATTCTCCATCTTCACCTTCATTGAGATTTGACACCATGATGATGAAAGCTTGCATGATTGAAGCGTTGAGTTTGGAAATTGATGATGCAAAAACCATATCGTTTATGGAATCTTCACAATAATGAAATGCCTCCAATGTTACGAATGGGTATTCATAGAAACCATCAGGGAAGGTTTCCTTTGCATTACCTATGTAGTTTGCAAGCTCTTGGAAATGAAAGGGATAGTTCTCTGGGACATTACAAGATTTCGTTAATCATTTCCAAAAATTTGTTGCAACTGCCACAAACAAACTTGAATCCTAAGCTCCTTCTTTCATATTTTGAATCATTTTTTTGCTAAAATGAAAAGCTAATATTTGCAGTTCAATTTGGTCTCTCATGGATTTATGAATAATATTATTCTTAGTGTTCTTAACTACAACTACACTGGTGGTTACATTGATTAATTACTTATGTTCCAATGGAGGATCTAAACTCATGGGAAGTAAATCGTGTGGCAATAACTTCAAAACATGTGCTCCCTTAACCCAATCAATGACTACATATTCGAACTTGAAATAAATATTGGGTATCATTTAATTCTTTTTTTCGCCCTTGAAGATTGTCTCATGTGATCGGGTTTCTTGGAAATAGGAAGTCCTCTACTCCATTCAACCTAACATTTCATGAAATACCAAAAGGAATTTTACTGCACTATGAAGGATGCACACACTATGAAGAGGCATTCCAATGAAAATTCCACCTTGGTAATGGATTGATAAGTGCAAGAATCGATTAATCTCTACTATTGAAAACCAAAGAAACTTGGTAAAGAAGAAGAGGACACCTAAGCATAGTAAAATCCTAGAAAGGAAGTAGTAAAAAACACTAAACGTCAGCCACTCACAGTAAAAACCTCAGGAGTAGTAACCTCATCTACCATTATTATGCTAATCATCCTAATCACCCTTTTTAATGATGAACGAGCATGTTTTTTCATCTAGAGAAGTTAATTGTTGAAATCAAAACCATTCATTTATTCTAATGACCAAGAATATTCGCAGCATGTGAAATCATATTCACACAAATCACATCTTTGATTAAAAGGCCATTAATTCTAGCTCTCTTCAATAGGTGTACACCTTCGGCGTAACGAGAAGTAAGGATGAATCGTAATTTTGAATTCATATTATGGATAATTAAATAAGTGAAATTAGCAACAATGTTGTTTATATTTCTATTAAAAATATTTTGTAATAATTGTATGTAATTTAGGGGAGGCAAGTGGGGGCCTATGTAATTTAGGGGAGGAAGGTGGGGGAGGGGTGTTTTATGGCCCAAGAAGAAATTGAGAATTGGAATTTTATTGCAATATAATTATCACCTCAGATAACAAGGATGAAGCCTGTGAAATATATCAAGGGGTGCAGTTGGAAAAGAAGAGACAAATTTCAAACTTTAACATAGTGGGGAATTCCAAAAATACTATTAGATACTTAGCGACAATCTCTTCTTCAAAAGATGTTGGCTTAAAAGTATTGGTTGAGTGCATCCAAATCTCCTTGATAAATCTCAAAATTCAATTCTTCCATGTTTATCGCCAAAACAACACATAAGTGGATGTAATGGAGAATAGAGCCATAGGATTATCCCATAGTCTCTTTGGGGTCAATGGAGTAGAGTGTTTTTCTACCCCCCTCGTAATTGCAATGGTTTGGTTTATGGATGGGGTCATCTTAGACCATGTGGAAATCGCTTCCCTCCGCATGGAGGTAACATGCATGAGGCAAGGCATCACCTTATCATGCATTTAAAGAAATGATTGGTCATTAGTAAACATATATGGATAAACACTCTAGCTTGTGGGAGGAAGATATGCATAGAGAGGAAGGTAAGATCCTAGAACTTCATTCCTAATTTGATTGATTTGATTCAGGAAGGGAGGGAAAACATTATGGAAGTGCAAGGAGTAGAACGAAAAGTACAACATAGGATGGAAAATTTCGGTGGTGTCGTCAGCAAACTTAAGTATTATAATGGTTGGACCTCATGGGAAATTACATGTCCAACGATTTGAAGGTACGTGATGAATGTATTAACCATCCTGTAAATGATATTCTTGTTATTAATGGTGGAGAGGGAGTATCGATGGATGTATTGTTTCTCAGCCTCTCGGTGGATATATTGGAGGATTGTTTGGGGTGCTTTGCTTCTGGTGTGCTATTTCTCGATAGTGGATTATTTGATGATTCCTTTGTGCATCCCAATGTCTTGAAGGCATCTTCTACTTCCTGCATTCTTGACATTCCCTCCTTGGTGGATAATAGTTTGGCACAAACATCTTCTGGTGCATTCTTTCTATAAAACAATGGTCTCCCTGGGGATTTATTTGTTTGTGGCATTGAGTGGGAGATATTTTTATCCTTTATCTTTCATCCTGCTCAATTGTTGGATATCCTGGGTAACTGGAGATCTCTAGATACTCAGGATAATGAATTACATCAAGATGAGGAAACAATGGAGAACGAATTTGAGGAAAGGCAATGTCTAGTTATTTGAGTCGGTTCTCTTAGTTCAACTGTCACGTTTTCTTTGGACACTCTGGTTCAACATAGGGCTATGGTGGGACAACTTTAGGATGAGGTTGACTTTATGAGAAGCCAAATTGAATCTCTTCAGCTTCAGCTGGCTCAAAGGGAAGCGGATCATGGAAATTCACTCACTGTAGGGAGTAATGGTGGCATGGTTGCATCAGATATGACAAAACTTCCAAACTTAAATGTCCCTGTGGCACCTTCTGATGGCTTTGGCATGCCTGGAAGGAGATCGAGATACAAACACCTAAGTATATTTTTCTTTGCACTTTGTATTTCTGGTAACTTTTACTAAATTTATACAATTCAACATAGCAATAGTGTTAGACATTGGGTAAGTTATGACCATGCCCTTTTTAATGAATAAAAATCCTTTTGTTAAAAAAAATAATGATGTATGTAATTCAAAACAAAAAATTAAATTAATTATAAAACACTTAAAACTTATGCTTTTATATATATATATATATATATATATATATATATATATATATATATATATATATATATATGACAATGATTACTTTATACTTTTAAAATTAAAGTAAAATAAAACAAAAGATAGATAGCAATGATTACTTTATACCTTTAAAAGTTAAAGTAAAATAAAGCAAATATATAAAAACAATTTACAAAATTAATGTATATGTATATAAATTAGTATGATAATAAAAATAATATATTAACATTAATATTTATAATTCATGGTTTGTTAACTCAATTTTGATAGTCTTTCAGGTACATATCTATGTTTTTAATAACAAGTGTTGCATGGAAGCGTAGTCCCTGCCGGGTTGAATTGGGAATAAATGCACAGGGATGGAGAAAAAGTAGCAGAGGCAGATGGATACTGCAACGGAGATGTGGCAAGAAACATGAAACATAGGTGGTATCCATGCAGTAAATGACATGTGGCCTCTAGAGTCCCATTTATTTTTTGAAACTATATAATCCATTTTTCTATGTTCAAAATTTTCGTTCTTTCCAGTAGTGTGACTTGCTATGTTCGAAATTTTCGTTCCTACTTTGCATGCTTTATCTCTTCAATGTTTTATCTCTTCAATGTATACTTTCAAATGGTTAGAGTTAAGTACAATTTCCATAGACCATTTGACATGTATGTCTCTATATGTGTGAGGACAAAAACATTTATATGCATAGTAGGAGAAAAATATATGCATGAGAAAAAGATAATTCAAATTAAATAAACACAATTTCTTGACATTCAACATAGTTGAAGATAAAAATTTATGGGCACATAAATATAAAAGGAGATAAAAAATAGTTTTATTTGAAATATATAAAAAATAATAGTGTCTATTACATATTCCTGGAAATTTAAATGTGTTTGTCATATAGACTGGGATTGGGGCTCTCACGAAACATAAGAGAAACATGTACAAGAAATAGAACTGTGCTAAGAAGAAGTGGGGGACAATAGATTGTAATACCTGAAAAGAAGAAATTGGAAGGTATTATTCTTTGGTAGACATTTCTATTTAAAAAGATGGAATAACTGGATTGATAAACAAAGCAGGATGTGATTAGTGTATACTTACAGTGACGATACATATCACCCCTTTATCTATTTGCTTGTTGATGCATTTTTATTGTTGTCATCGACGACTACTAGAATCGTGCCAACTGCCTATTTCCTTTCATCAATGACCTGCTTCAATTCCATTTTGATCCATTCTTCAATGTAGCTTCTCATTGGGGTGACGTTGATCTCATTCCATAATTTTATGTTGAAAAGTTCCTTTTCTAATTCCATGAAGTCGATAGAAAGATTACGTAGAGCCTAATCAATTTCCTCATTCTGTACCAACTAGTCGACTAGCCAGTTGTTGACATCATCCTCACCATATTCAAGGATGCTGTAAAATTTTCCAAAGACAACGCCTTAAAAATATCAACCTGTTTATAGAAGGCTTGCTTAGTTAAGGGAAAAGAGTTGATGATTAAGTTGGGGTCTTGGAAGTCGTTGGTCCTTTCAGCTAAGTCTATTCTGGTCAGCTTTGTGAATAATTTTTCTTTCTTTGATATGTCTTGTTCACATGACTGGACAATGAGATGCAGGTTCTTCACTTTTTCTTTCCAGCATGCATTTAATTGAGTGATCCAGTTTTTGGATGGGAGATCTTGTTGTCTTCTTCTCGTTTGTCATGTTGTTGACAATGGTGCCAAAAGGAAGGACCGTGTATAAATAAAAATTTTCTTCATCTTTTAAATCTGCCTGCAAATGTTCGATCAAATTATGTGCCCTCGTTACAAGGGAAGTCATGGTTTGTGATGTTTCCCATGCCTCTACAATCAGTTCCATTATTTTCTTGATATTTTTCTCCACATATCCTCTACATGATGCGAGGAGGCTGGAGGATCCTTTTAACTTGGCTACAGGGGTGGCATGCATGGCTATTACTAAAGGACTAGCAAGCAATGGCATATGAATCAAAGATTCTTCCAATTCCTTGATGTAGTCCTTCAGTCTGACATTATCGGCCTCAATGCCTCCAATGGAATCATTAAGAGCATATGTGGCCACTATGTGAAGTCGACAGATTTGGGACGACAACATGTTCACAAGTTTAACCTCTGAACGAGATTTTCCTTTCTTATTTTTTACATATTTTTTTTCAATAATTAATTTTTTGGACTCGCTATCAAAAACAACGCTCTCGAACACAAAGGATTCATCTTTGTCAAAAATTTTGGTATCAACTATGTCCATTGGATGACTATGTTGGATCCCATCTCTGGGATGATGAAGGCTGTGGAATACGCTATCCAGATCAGGCTCAAGTTCCATGTTCTCACTCTCAATTTCGGGCTCTTCCGCCTGTCCCACAATTGTTTTTCTCTTCTTGTCCACATGAAGCTTGTGAGAACTATCAATTTTAGGGTGAGGAGGGTCATTATCTCCTCCTCCATTTGAAGAATTCTGAGTTGCTTTGTTGTTGTGGTGGGCCGTTGGAGTGATGCTCCGGGATTTCATACTTTTGGGAGTGTTATCCGTCGATTGAACACTATTCTGACTGGGGCCTTTTCCCTGGTTCTTGTACAATTCAGTGGTTCTTTCCAGTGTGTATATGTCACAGACATCAGAAGTAGGAGCATTGTCTTCAATGTCTTTGTTTTCTGTCAGTTTTTTTTTGAAAAAATAATTCTCGAAGCCAAGTGTTTGTAAATGTTCTAATTTTTTTTTATTAGGGTCAAACCCTCTTAGGCTTTCAACATATCGTAGGTTCAAGTTGCTTAAATGGGCTGCGAATTCGTCAATTTTGTTGACATTCCTCAACACGAAGTCCCATACTCTCCAAGGCAGAGGAATGAACTATTTTTTTCTCTTCTCTTGGAATAGATGCAACCAATAGTTGTATTGCCTTGCTATTTCTGTAACAGACATTATGTCCATAATGTGACATGGAAGGATAACAGGTTTTTCCTAGGAGCCAAAAATCCTTATCACAATGTAATTATCCATATGTTCAAGTGCTCCCTTCCTGTCCCAAAACCTAGTTTCCTAGTCAGATATGCAGGGAACATTTTCTCCTAACAACAAAACTTTGAAAACAGACACAAAGTCATTAAAAACCTCATAAAAATAGTGGGAGGCCTTGTGATTCCACAAGGCCTAGTACCAGGACGTTACTGGGTCAAATTCCCAGTTTACCTTCTTGGACAGAGACACTTTTGGAAACTGGCAGCAATGCGCTATCGCAAAAACCAAGTAGAATGACATATCAAATTTCTTCTTCTTTTTGAAGCTCGACAATTGGGAACAGATTTCATGGGAAATTAGCTTGCCCCAATAAAAAATGGCTTGTTCCTTGACTGTGAAATACAAAATATAAAGATCCATGCGGGAAATAGTTGTTGTGGACTCTTGTCATGTTATTCTTGTAAACAACCAAGCAATTTCCTGGAATGGATTTCTAAATGAAATAACCTGCAAGCTTGTGATATCTTCAAGAACTGCCATCGGGTCTTCTAGGAACTCGGGCAAGAGGTCCAACCTGTTATTATTCTTTCTTAGGAACTTCTTGGAATCTTCTCCTTTGAACATTAATGTTGGCTCCAACAATCTTAACATCTGGCAGAAGACCTGAGGTGAAAAAGAAACATAAGAGTGGTCCCGCAGTGGAATAATTCTTTGGTCTGAAATATATTTATCAGTGCACCAAGAGACCAACTCCTTATAGTCAAAAGATTCAGGGAGATAGCCTGCACGAACAATCCCAGAGGTCCAAATTATTTTGTTCTGGGTGGAAGGGGATGAGTAGTAAGAATATGCCCTGGACCACTAGAAGCTCTAGTCCTCACACCTGAATATGTTCACTGTATCTCCACATAACTACTATCGAGTTGGTGCCATAAGTTTATGAGAACGTTCATTTTCTCTAGACGATGCTTGAAATGAACAGTTAGAGGGGATAATATAACCCTCTGAAAATGTTGGTTCAATGCCTGTGAATGGGAAATATCCTCAAGCCTTTCACTCATTAATGACAATCTCTATGGGTGCTGCATGATGAGTTGTTAGCAGTAAATATTACTTATTGCATACTTAGAAGTGCAAAGGTGGTAGGTACGACGAAGAGCAATTAAGGATTGGAGGTTTCATGAACACTACAACCCATCGATGTGCGAATGACATTAAATGATGTTTGAAATTAAAACTCACAAGGGATAATATAACCCTCCACAAATCTTGATTTAATGTGTATTAATGGGAGATCTCCTCGAGCCTTTCGCTCATCAATGACAATCTATACGGTTCCTGCATGATGAGTTGTTAGCATTAAAGCTTACTAATTGCATATTTAGAAATAACACCTTATATATATATATATATATATAAACATATATATATATATGTTTTTATAAAAAAATATGTATTATAAACAAGTGCGAAGGTGAAAAAGATGGGGAAGAGAAAGTAAGGAATGGCCAAGTATGAAAAGAGGTCAGACAAGCTTCAAAATAGGGTTACAGGGGATACTTAGGAGAGGTGAGTGTCCGATGGTCAAATTGTATGTCTCGGAAATTTTCACTACAAAACACGTAAAATGGAAGAGGGCATGATGGGGCAGTTCAGCGGCCAGTTTGTATATTTGTGGAATTCTAGGAAAGTGGCTAAGTATGGAATAGGGAAACGGTCAATCAAACTTGTTTTTAGAATTAAGGATTGAATATTTTGTGAATGAGCCAATCCGACGACGCGCAAACGACATTCCATGATGTTTGAAATTAACACTCGAAAGGGATAATATAACCCTCCAAAAATCTTGGTTTAATGCATATTAATGGGAGATCTCCTCAAATATTGGTTTAGCATTAAATCTTGCTAATTGCATACTCAGAAATAAGACCTTATATATATATATAATGATGTTTTTATAAACAATTTTTTTTATTATAAATAAGACTCTTTTATATATACATAAGAATGAAAAGCGGTCAGATGGGCTTGAAAGTAGGGTTGCAAGGGATATGGAGGAGAGGTGAATGCCCGAAGGTCAAATAATATGTCTTTATAATATATATATATATATATATATTAATGTTTTTATAAACAATTTTTATTATAAACAAGTGTGAAGGTGATGGGGACGAGGAAGAGAAAGTAAGGAATGGCCAAGTATGAAAAGAGGTCAGACGGGTTTCAAAATAGGGTTACAGGGGATTCTTAGGAGAGGTGAGGGATCGACGTTCAAATTGTATGTCTCGAAAATTTTGACTGCAAAAGGCATAAAAGGGAAGAGTACATGATGGGGCAGTCTGGTGGCCAGTATGTATATTTGCGAAATTTTGAGTGCTATTTGTATGTCATGAAACAATGGAAGAGAAATCTTGAGCCCACCTGTCCAGGAACCCGCAATCCAAAAAGTGGCTAAGTATGGAATAGGGAAATGGTCGGTCGGACTGGTTTTCGCTGATATATTGAAATTTGTAATAGGTATCCCATTACCTGGAAAGATATTTTTTGCATGTATATCGTGGAATTCCGGGTGATGTTTGTAGGTCGTGGGAAAATGAAAGGGAAATCTTGAACCCTCCTATCTGGGAACCCGCAAGAGAAAAAGTCGGTAAGTATGAAATAGAGAAATTGTCGGTGGAATTTATTTTCACTAATATATTGATATTTGTAATAGATATCCCATTACCTGGAAGGATATTTTTTGCATGTTTCTGGACAAGTTGTGTAGGGACACTTATTATGACGGTCTCCTTAAGGCATGGTGAGTTGTCAGCATTAAACCTCAGTTATTTCATACTTGGAAAGAAGTGTGAAGTTGGTGGGAACAAGAAACAATGATTAGGAACTGGATATTTCGTGAACCCGCCGACCCGATGATCTGCGAAAGAGATTTGAAGAAATGGAAAACTATGAAAAGAAGATGGATGGGATTCAAAATGGGGTGAAAATAGTTCCATAGGAGACGCGAAGAATCGACGGTCAAATTGTAGGTCTCAGAACTGTTGGTTGTGGAGCCTGATTATCTTCCTGATTTATAGGTCTTTTACTTTCAGCCGTGTTTATACCCCATGAAGTATTTACACCCTAGAAGTATGTACAATCTTCCACGCGGGGGAGTGCAGAGAGGGGGTACCCCCTTTGCGGGGTCCGGGGGGCCTATCCCCCCAGCTGGGGGGTTTGGGGGCGAAGCTCCTGGAGCAAAAATTGCCTTGTAAAAGTATATTGTAATTTTATTGTAAATATGGACCGTTCATTATAAGATCACAGATCTAACGATAGAGATTATGTTAGGGTTTTTTTCCCTAGAAGGCAACCCTCTTTTATGAGGGAAATGTATTGCGGCTATGTATGTTGGCGAGTATTGTATTCTGAGGGAGGAGACTGTAAGAGAAAGAAGAGGAAGTTACAATGGGTTTTGCTGTAGGTTGTATTCCTTCATTTTTCTGGATAATAATAAAGAAAGGACCTAGCAATTTCTCTGGTGGATGTATCCCACACTAGGTGAACCACGTAAATCTGTGTCTCTCTTGTATTGTGTATCTTCTGTGTTTTATTTCCGCATTTGTTTTATTTTATTGCTCCATGGTCCTGTTTTTCTAACAACTGGTATCAGAGCATAAGGTAACTCGCAGGAAAAGAGGGTTCCTGGTTCGAGTGGGAGTAATGTCGGAAGATGGAAAGTTTAGGGTCGAGAAATTTAACGGCCAAAACTACCAGTTATGGAAGATGCAGATGGAAGACTATTTATATCAGAAGGATCTATTCCTACCATTGAGTGGAGTAGCAAAGAAGCCGGCGACCATGAAGGACGAAGAATGGGAGATTCTTGACAGAAAGGCTCTAGGAATGATACGGCTGAGCCTGGCACCGTTGGTGGCTTTCAATATTTTGAAAGAAAAGACAACAAAGGGTTTGATGGATGCGTTGGCCAAATTGTATGAAAAACCCTCGGCGTCGAATAAGGTATTTCTAATGAAGAGATTATTTAATATGAAGATGTCAGAAGGTGGACCTGTTGCAGATCATTTAAATGAATTTAATACAGTTACTAATCAACTAAGTTCTGTAAAAGTGGAATTTGATGATGAGGTTAGGTCTCTTCTAATCTTGTGCTCATTGCTAGAAAGATGGAATGGCTTGGTCATGGCTGTAAGTAACTCTGTCTCTGGTTCAAATACTTTAAAATTTGATGATGTTGTTGGTGTTATCCTTAGTGAGGA
>ML790982.1:161568-191965 GCA_009831015.1 Picea engelmannii
TAAAGAAAATAAAACAAAGCTTGAGGCAAAATCCAAGAAGTGTACCTTTATTGGATATGGTGTTAATGATTTTGGTTATCGCTCATGGGATTATGAAAATAACAAAATCATTAGGAGTAGAGATGTCATATTCAATGAGAAGGCCATGTACAAAGATCAATTGCAGGGAAAGAAACAGGAAACAAAAAAACAAGAATACACAGTGCTTGATGAGATCACTGAAAAAGAAATTCCAAAGGAACCGGAAAATCAAAATGTACAGCAACAGGAGCAGCAGGTACCTCAAACACCTGCAAGTGTTGTTAGAAGATCTACCAAGTTAAGTATACCCCCTGAACGATACTCTCCTTCATTATATTATTTATTGTTGACTGATTCTGGTGAACCAGAATGTTATGAAGAGGCAATGCAGGTAGACACCAAAAAGTAGTGGGAGAAAGGCATGAAAGAGGAAATGGATTCCTTGGAAAATAAACAAACTTGAGACTTGGTTCAGTTGCCTGCGGGAAAAAGAGCATTGCAGAATAAATGGGTTTACAAGTTGAAAGAAGAAGATGGAGGAGAAAAGCAGTACAAGGATAGACTTGTTGTAAAGGGGTTTGCGCAAAAGAAAGGTATATATTTTGATGAAATATTTTCTCCTATTGTTAAAATGACTTCAATTAGGACTATTTTAAGTCTTGTGGTAGTATAAGATTTGCATCTTGAACAGTTAGATGTAAAAACATCTTTTCTCCATGGGGATTTGGAGGAAGAGATTTATATGCAACAACCACAGGCGTATGAGGTCAAAGGGAAGGAGAATTTGGTATGCAAGTTGAAGAAGAGCTTATATGGCCTAAAGCAAGATCCAAGGCAGTGGTATCTGAAGTTTGACAGGTTTATGACAGAACAAGGTTATAATAGATGGCATTCTGATCACTGTGTTTATTTTAAAAGGCTAGAAAATGGAAGCTATATTATCTTGATATTGTATGTAGATGACTTGCTTGTCGCAGGGTCTAATATGCAGGATATAAATGTGCTCAAGAAGAAATTAGCCAATACATTTGCGATGAAGGATTTGGGTGCTGCAAAGAAAATCTTTGGTATGAGAATAACAAGAGACAGGAAAAATCGCAAACTGACATTGTCTCAGGGTGAGTACATAGAGAAGTTGTTGGAGAGGTTTAGAATGCAGAATGCAAAACCTGTTAGTACACCTTTGGCCAGCCATTTCAAATTAACTAAAGAAATGTGTCCCAAGACACAGGAGGAGATAGAATACATGTCCAGGGTCCCATATTCATCAACAGTTGGCAGCTTGATGTATGCAATGGTTTGCACAAGACCAGATATTGCACATGCAGTGGGAGTTGTGAGCAGGTATATGAACAATCCAGGTAAAAAACATTGGGAGGAAGTAAAGCGGATTCTCAAGTATTTGAGAGGTACTACTACACATGCATTTTGTTTTGTAGGTTTAGAGACTTTTCTACAGGGATATGTTGATTCAGATATGGCAGGTGATAAAGATAGCAGGAGGAGCACCACAGGGTATGTTTTTACTATAGGTGGAACAACAGTAAGTTGGATTTCGAAACTGCAAAAGGTTGTTGCACTTTCAATAACAGAGGTAGAGTATGCTGCTTCTACAGAGGCTATTAAAGAGATTATTTGGTTACAAAGGTTTATGGAGTAATTGGGAAAGAAGCAGGAGAACAACAGGTTGTACTGTGACAGTCAGAGTGCCATTCACCTTGCAAAGAACTCAGCCTTCCATTCAAAGAATAAGCATATATAGTTGAGGTACCACTTCATACGATCTGCCTTGGAAGATGGACAATTGAAGCTGGAAAAGATACAAAATAGCCAGAATCCTGCAGACATGTTAACAAAGGGAGTAACCAGGGAGAAACTGAGTTCTTGCTTAGTATCAGTTGGTCTTCAAGAATGAAGATGAAACTGAGAAATTTTCCAGGTCCAAGAAGGTTCAGAGTCCAACATATACAACAGTGGTGGAGTTGTTGAGATCAGTCTCCAAGTGGGAGATTGTTGGTTGTGGAGCCTGATTATCTTCTTGATTTATAGGTCTTTTACTTTCAGCCATGTTTATACCCCATGAAGTATTTACACCCCATAAGTATGTACACTCTTCCACGCGAGGGAGTGCAGAGGGGGGGTACCCCCTCTGCGGGGTCTGGGGGGCCTATCCCCCTGGCTGGGGGGTCTGGGGGCAAGCGGGGGTTCGGGGGTGAAGCCCCCGAAGCAAATATTGCCTTGTAAAGTATATTGTAATTTCATTGTAAATCTGGACCATTCATTATAAGGTCGCAGATCTAACGATAGAGATTATGTTAGGGTTTTTTTCCCTAGAAGGCAACCCTCTTTTATGAGAGAAATGTATTGCGGCTATGTATGTTGGCGAGTATTGTATTCTGAGAGAGGATATTGTGAGAGAAAGAAGAGGAAGTTATAGTGGGTTTTGTTGTAGGTTGTATCCCTTCATTTTGCTAAATAATAATAAAGAAAGGACCAGGCAATTTCTCTGGTGGACGTAGCCCACACTGGGTGAACCACGTAAATCTGTGTCTCTCTTGTATTGTGTATCTTCTGTGTTTTATTTCCGCATTTGTTTTATTTTATTTCTCCACGGTCCTATTTTTCTAACAAGAACTTTTGAGTGAAAACTTTGTAACATTGAAGAGGGTACAATGTGAGAGTCCGATTGTAAATTTGTATATCCCAGAAGTCAAGGTGTTGTTTGCAGGTCACGAAACAATGGAAGTGCAATCTAGAGCCCGCCTACCCGAGAATCCACAGTCAGAGAAGTGGATAGGTATGGAATGGGGAAGCGGTTAGTCGGAGTCGTGATATAAAATCATGAGTGAAAATGTGAACCCGTGAGTCCGTCAACTTGTGCAACTAGACATTTTTGGAAAAATGACTAAGTAACGAGAAAGAGAAAGTATAGGGGAAAGAGAAAGAAGAATTTGGTTAAGTATATAAGAGGGAAAAGAAAAGCTAATATATTCAAATCTGTAATAGATATCCTGTTTCCTTGCAAGATCTTTTCTGCATGTTTCTGGAGAAGTTGTATACTTATTGCATATACTTGGAAAGAAGTGTGAATGTGGTGGGCACAGGAAACAATGACTAGGAATTGGAAATTGCCTGAACCCGCCAATCCGATGATCCGCGAAAGAGATTCAAAGAAATGGCCAAGTGTGGAAAGTGGTCGGACAAACTTCAAAATAGGGTGAAAAGAGTTCTCGAGGAGACATGAGGCCCCGACAGTCAAATTGTATGTATCAGAAGTTTTGAGTGCAAACTGTTTAACACGGAAGAGAGGCTGATGTGGGAGTCTGGAAGTCAATTTGTGTATCGTGGAAGCCGGGGGGCTATTTGCAGGTCAAGGAACATTGAAAGTGCAGTCTTCCTATTCGGGAACCCGTAAGCGAAAAATTCAGTAAGTATGGAATAGGGAAATGGTCGGTGGGACTCATTTCTCTAATATATTGATATTTGTAATATATATCCCATTACCTGGAAGGATATTTTCTGCATGTTTCTGAACAATTTATGTAGGGACATTTAGTATGAATGTCTCCTGGAGGCATGGTGAGTTGTTAGTATTAAACCTCAGTTATTGCATACTTGGAAAGAAGTGTGAAGGTGGTGGGCACAAGACACAATGAATAGGAATTGGAGGCATGAAAGAGATTCCAAGAAATGGTGAAGTATGGAAAGTGGATGCACGAGCTTCAAAATGGGGTGACAATAGTTCCCGAGGAGACGTGAGGACCCGAAGGTCAAATTGCATGGTTCAAAATTTTTGAGTGCAAACTGTGTATCATGGAAGAGGGTATGATGTGGGAGTCCGACAGTAAATTTGTATATCGTGGAGGTCCGGGTGCTATTTGTAGGTCACAAAACAATGGAAGTGCAATATAGAGCCCACTTGCCCAGGAATCTGCGATCTAAAAAGTGGCTAGGCATGGAATGGGAAGTGGTCAGTTAGATTCACAATACAAAGTCATGAGTGCAAATGTGAACCTGTGAGTCCACCAACCTGGGTATTTAGACATTTTCGGAAAAATGACTAAGTAACCAGAAAGAGAAAGTAGAGGGGAAAAAGAAACAGGAATTTGGTTAAGTAAAGAAGAGGAAAATTAAGGGCCAATATATTCAAATCTGTAATATATATTCCATTTATTGGCAAGATATTTTATGTATGTATCTAGAGAAGTTGTATACTTATTGCATATACTTGGAAAGAAGTTTGAAGGTGGTGGGCATAGGAAACAATGACTAGAAATTGGAAATTTCCTGAACCCACCAACCTGACGGTCAAATTGTATGTATCAGAACATTTCAGTGCACAATGTGTAACACGAAATAAGGGATGATGTGAGAGTCTAGAACTAAATTTGCATATCACAGAAGTCAGAGTGTTGTTTGCAGGTCACAGAACAATGGAAGTGCAATTTAGAGATCACCTGGGTGGGAACCCACGATCGAAAAATTGGCTAAGTATGGAAAGGGGAAACGTTCGATCGAAATTGCGATATAAAAGAATGAATTAAAATGCGAACCCGTGAATCCTCCAACCCATGCAACAAGACATTTTTGGAAAAAACGACTAAGTAGATAGAAAGAGAAACTACAAGGGAAAAAGAAAGGGGAATTTCGTTAAGTATATAAGAGGGAAAAGGAGGGGATAAAAGAGTGGGAAAATAGAAAAGCGGAGGGCAATTTTCGTAAGTGGGAATTGGTCTCAAACAAGCCCCATTTTTGCAAAACCATCATTTTGTAGTCCAATATTTTATCCACTTACTCTCTTTGTATTGTGCTTGTACCATTAAAAAGGGTGTGAGAAAATTCTTTGTTGAAGATTAGTTTTTATTGCAACTTGTGGGAGTAATTGTTTTCTTGATACATTCTTCCATGACTTTGACATATTAACTTAAGTATTAAACTTCTTGCATGATGGGTTGTCAGCATTAAAGTTTAATAATTGCATTTCTAGAAACAACAATGACGATCTTGAATTTTAATATTGTAGTTGATTTCATAGTCCCATTTGACTACAACCACCATAGATCGTTTTTTTTTTTATTCGCAGACAAGAAATTTGGTAATTTCATTAATAAAGTAAAAATTGCTCAAATAGAGGCCAGGGGATGGACAACTAATAAAATGTTCCCTTTCAAAGTAAAGGAATCGACACAATGCATTGTCATATAATTGTTAAATGCTCCATATTAGATCAAATTACTTGATCCTATACAGTATTCAAGAACTACAAAACTATCGAACCATTCCAATGAAAAGAGGTGTTAAATTCAACAAAGAAGAAACAAACAAAATTCCATGACAATTTTAGTAAATCCATTAAAAAACAAATATTGGGCAATGTATATCTATCCATAGAAATTGGATTGAGTTCTTTGCACCAAAACATTGAACATGTTTTTTTTGGTATGAGATACTCCAATGAGGGTAGGTAAAGATTCTCCAGTCCTCATCCCCACCCAAATCTAGTCCACCACCCCGTAGGTTCTCCACATCAATCATAACCTCAATCTCCACCTTAACGTGTTTGGTTGCGACACTTTGTTAACTATGAAAGGAATAGTGCAAGGTGATCCAAATGGATATCAATGGCCACCCACCTATTCCACTGGCTCAAATAACAGTTTCCATTTTGACAGTTTTTCTACAGTTTTTCAGGTCCCAAACTTTCGGGGCCATTTTAAGGCCTTAAACAACAATTTTTGGGCTCTGCAGTGCCTAGCATTTAATTGTAACTATAGGAATCTGCTAGAATGAATTGAACATGTTCTCCTTGGTTACACCTTTCCAACTATGTATCGATCACCCAAAATCAAGATCGTATGCAAAATTTACGCCCTCGGGAAGTTGATGTATCAACTACCCCCATAGAGGCCCAGAAACCTTTTGGAATTTCATCCCCGGGGGTTAGGGTTTTGGATATTTAGGGTTTTCTCATTTATGTTTTATGTTAAAAAGTCCTTTGGAGCCTCATTGTACTCATTTATTCGGAATGAGCATAGTCCCCACATCTCTTCTCAGAAATAAGCTGCCACCATTCAAGCAAGTTTGTTTCAGTCTGCATGTTTACAGTTTCAACATATTCTCTTTATTAACAGAAATCATGTTTTGTTGTATCTGTGTGTTTCTTTTTATACATCGATGTTTCATTTTGTTCCATATATAAATCTGGATCAGTGGTATTAGAGTGGTCTTCTCTTTATTTGTTTCTTTGTGCATGTCCCCAATGTGTTCAAGCTACAAGGAGTTGGGACTCGAAGTAGTTGAGCCCTTGCAAGACTGTCCTCTTTGACCCTGACAACATCCCATGTGGTAAAAAAAGAGAGATGAGGGAACAAGAGATCATTTTAAATTGTTTCTCTAGGAATCCTTCACGTGACATAGGAATGAGATAATGGATAACTTTCATAGATCCTTCGACGACTACCAACAAGTGACACATCTTCATCAAGCAGCCACTTTGGGGGCATTGCCCCCTTCAAAGTACAAGTGAGTTTTGATATTCCTTTATTTGAAGGTCAGATAGATGTGGATGCTCTAGATAAATGGTTGAATCTACTAGAAGGTTATTTTTAGTCCATAATGTTTTTGATAGAGAAAATATTACCTTTGCACTCCTTAAGGTTGTCCCCCATGTCAAGGATTGGTGGCAGACTTACTGTGAGCAAAGGGCTAGTGAGGAATCTGCAATATTTTTTATCGCACCCACCTGGGAGTCTTTCAGGGATGGTATTAAGGAAAAATACTACCTTGTTGGAATCTATGATGACCAATATATGATATGGACCACACCATGAAAGGAAAGGGACCAGACAATGTCAAATTTCAAAAATATCTTCCATGCCTTGTGCACCAAGCTACGTATAAAATACTCTGAATGATATTTGTTGCTCAAGTAATGTAGTATTCTTCATAGATAAATCCAAATAAAAATGGATTTTATAAACATCTCATCATTGATCATGACTTATCAATATGCTATCAAAATCAAGAAGAAATTTAAATACAAGAAGCGGGAGTTTGGATCTACAAATTCCTCACTGTAGCTATAGGGAAAAGGTTGCCCCAACCCACAGAACAAAGTACATGACAAGGATGGACCCCCTTAGGAAAACCATCACAAGACACAAACTGATCCATATGGATGTTGGTGGCCTCCCACCTATTCCAACTGGTTCATTTTGGTAGTTTTCCAGTTTGGTAGTTTTTTTCCTAGTTTTTAGCTCCCTGACTTGCAGGGACGTTTTGAGGCCCTAAACAACGTTTTTGGAGATCTCCACAATTGAAAATGGCTTTGTGAGGCCTTTTTGAGGACCAAAATGTGTATTCCTCAGACAGACCTTTCCAATAGGCTATCGTACACCTAAAAAGGAGATCGTATGCAAAAGTTACGACCCCGGGAAGTTGATCGACTAACTTACCCAAATGGGGCCCACGTGACTTTTGGCGCTTCATCTCGTAGGATTAGGTTTTTGGATGTATAGGAGTTTTTACATTCCTATTTATTGTAAAAAGGCCTTCATAGCCTCATTGTAATCATCATTTTTCGAATGAGCGCAACCATCACATCGCTTCTCAGAGATAAGCCGCCAGTCCAACAACCTTGTTTTCCGCTGCATTTTACAGTTTCATCTTATTTCCTTATTGAATAGAAAACCCATTTTACTGTATCTCTATTATTCTATGTTAAGCATCTCTTAATAATCTATATTCATTTTGTTTTGCTTATAAAATTTGGATCAATGGTATCAAAGCAGTCTACTCCTTTTCGTCTTAATGCATGTCCCCAACGAGGTCAGGGTACAAAGAATTGGGTCTCGACCTTGTTTCTCTTGAGGAAAAAATCTCTCGCACAACCAAACGACCTCTCTTGGAAAGAGAAAATAAAGATGACAGGATAGGAGATCCTTTCAAATTGTTGCTTGAGGAATCCCTCACACAATAGAGGAATGAGATGATGGATAGTTTCTCTCAAATCCTTCGGCGGCTACCAACAAGCGACTCATCTTCCTCGAGTGGAGGCGCCGCCCCCTTCAAGGTAAAAATCAACTTTTATATTCCTATATTTGAAGGTAAGATATAAGTGGATGTTGTAGACAAGTGGTTGAATCTACTAGAAGGGTACTTTTCTGTCCATAACTTTTCAAATAGAGAAAAAATTACTTTTGCGCTCCTCCAAGCCGTTCCCCATGTCAAAGATTGGTGGGAACTTTCTGTGAGAAAAAAGAAACAGAGGAACTCTCATTATTTAAACTCACGTCCACCTGGGAATCCTTTAGGGATGATATTAAGGAACAATACTACCCTGTCGGAAGCTATGACGACCTTTATACCAAATGGACCACACTACGGCAAGAAAGAGACCAAGCAGTGCCAGATTTCACAAATATCTTCCATACCCTGTGCACCAATCTGGGTATCAAAGATTCAGAGCGACATCTGGTGCTCAAGTACTGCGGTGCTCTGCATAGATACATCTAGACTGAAATGGAATTTATAGACATCTCATCCTTGGACGTGGCTTATCGATATGCCATCAAAATCGAGAAGAAGCTCAAACAAAAGACACGACAATTTGGGCCTTAGAACCCCTCGTAGCAAAAACTAGGAAAGGGTGGCCCCAACCTACATAACAAAGGATAGAGAAAAGATGATCAGTATCAGGACAACCAGTCCAAGCCACAAGCAAAGAAGGACACTGGAAAGACAAATAAGGATACTGGGAAGTGGTGCGACTTCCATAAGAGCCCTTGGCATAAAACTATTGATTGTCGCTCAAAGAATTCGCTGGTGGCCGAAGTTAAAGCCTCTGAATCAGATGTGGGTTCTGACTCTAAGTCAGAACCAAAAAGGGGAAGAAAGATCATTGACATAGAGCCTTGTACCACTGTTGCTACCACCAAGCTCCAGCCTAATGAGCTAGACGATCCAGAAGAAGGCGAGTGCCTTTTCCATTCATAGATGTGGGTAAAAGGCACCCCGTTGCACTTCATCGTTGATAGCGGTAGCCAGAAGAACCTCATCTCAACATAGGTCATCAAGCGGCTGAACCTACCGACAATGTCGATCCTGCAGCCCTACACCATTGGATGGCTCTGCCAAGGAAGCAATCTCTACATCAACAATAGTGTCGACTATCATATGACATCAAGCCCTTTAATGACGAGGTATTGTGTGATTTTTCTCCTATTGAAGTTTTTAATGTTCTTTTGGGCCAACCTTATTTATGGAAATTTCATGTTGTATATGAGTCTAGGCCTTTTAGTGTTATTATTAATTTGAACAAGAAATTTTACAGGATACCTGAGGCAGTCCCTCCTAGTGCTATTTCCTTGGTCTTTGCCAAGCAATGTAGGAAGGTCATCTCTCAGACCGAGAAATGTGTCTTCTTCGTGATTCTCTCTTAGAGTAAGAGAAAGATCGTAGCCACATCCAGGGCCTTTGTGGCCGATATCTCCACACAACAGAAGCAAGTGGATAAGGTCATGGAAGAATACGCAGATGTATTCTCCTCTCCTACTGGGGTACCTCTGCACTTCCAGCTCAAGCATCCCATCGATATGACCCCAGGCGCACTGCTACCCAATGGGTTGGTTGACTGCCGATGTCTGTTAGAAAACGAGGAGATCAAGAGGCATATCCAAGAACTTCTCCACAAGGGGCACATCCTTCCCATCTCATCTCCTTGTGGGAGCCCAATCGTACTGGTGCAGAAGAAATATGGGACCTGGCGACTCTGCATTGATTATCAGGCCCTGAATAAAATTATAGTATGGAACCAATACCTGATTCCCCGAGTCGATGACCTCCTTGATCAACTGATTGGGGCCAAATACTTCAGTAAGATTGATCTGAAGTCTGGATACCACCAGGTCCCAATAGAACATACAGATGTATGGAAGACAACCTTCAAGTCAAAAGAAGGTATTTTTGAATGGTTGGTCATGCCCTTTGGTTTGAAAAATTCTCCAACAAATTTTATGAGGATGATGGACGATATCCTGTGACCTTTCACCAATACTTTTGTAGTGGTGTATCTGGATGAAATCCTCATCTACAACAAGATTTAGGTGGAACACTTGCATCATATCAACAGGTTCTGCACACCCTGTGACAGCACAAACTATATGCAAACTTGGAAAAATGATCCTTCGACATGGACAGGGTCCACTACTTAGGCTACATCATTGATCAACATGTTGTGCATGTGGACCCAGCCAAGATCCAGGTCATCCGTGAATGGCCAGCCCCAACCACACTCTCTGAGCTTCGTAGCTTCTTGGGCCTCGCCAGTTTCTATCGCAGGTTCGTGTTGGGATTCTCTCATATCACATTGGCCCTCGGCCAAGTAACCAAGGGTGGCGGTAAGGAAAAAATTATGTCGGGCCTATCCCAAAAACAAGCCTTCGATTACTTGAAGCAAAGCTTGTGCTCATCCCTAGTACTTTCATTACCAGACTTGCAACATCCCTTTGAGATAGAGACAGATGCTTCAGACTATGTTGTGGGCGTCATTCTCACTCAACATGGCCACCCCGTGGTGTATCATAGTGAGACACTATCAGATGTTGTCCGTAAGTACCCTACTTACGACAAATAAATGTATTCCATTGTGAAAACCTACCGCCAGTGGAGACATTACATTCTAATGAAGGAGACGGTCATCCACACTGATCATAAGCCACTATAGTTCATGCAAACCTAAAGAAAATTGCAGAATGACCGCCATCAAAAGTGGGCCACATACTTACAACAGTTCCACCTCAACATCAAGTATAAACAGGAAGTACCATCCGAGTTGTCGATTGCCTTAGTCGACCTCCAGTCATGGGACTCACCATTGTGCAAGACTCTTATGGCCATGAGACCTCTGGATGGCCCCACCTCTATGAGATAGACCTTGACTTCTCCACCACCTACCAAATGTTGGGAGCAAACTCAGTGGTCATTGATTTCCATCTTCAGGACAGGTTGTTGTGTCATCTGGGCCATCTCTGTGTTCCATCAAGAGAGCGCGCAAAGCTTATCTAGGAATCTCACTACAGTCAGGTGGAAGGACACTTTGGCATCAAAAATATAGTGTCAATGCTGTAAAAACATTTCTATTGGCCGAAACTTCAACAGGATGTCGACAAGTATATCAGGTCCTACACCGCTTACACTATTGCCACACTGACCACTAAGAAACAGGGCCTGTACACCCCTCTTCCTACTTCCGACAATCCCTGGGAATCCATCTCCATGGACTACATGTTAGGCCTCCCGTCCACCAAGAGGGGAAATGATTTTGTTTTTGATGTTGTTGATCACTTTTCCAAGATGACGATTTTGGTCGCCTGCAAGAAGAACATCACTGCAGAGGCCACTGCTAAGATCTTCTTTGAACACGTCTGGGTACACTTTGGGATCCCAAAACCATTGTCTCAGATTGGGATAGTCGGTTCCTCAACACATCCTGGTCAATCCTCTGGTCACTGCTGGATACCAAGATCACCAAATCCACTGCCTTCCACCCCCAGACAGATGGCCAAACTAAGGTCGTCAATCGGATGATCATACATATCCTGTGCATGTACAATTCCAAGCACCACCGCACATGGGATGAGAGTCTTCCCTATGTCCAACATAGCTACAACCGAGCCCTACATAGTTAACTGGCCACAACCCCTTTTAGGTGGGGTTGGGATTCCAACCATTGGGCCCCATGGATGTTGCACTACCCCTAGCAAACAGCTCGACCAACTCATCTCTTGCTCCACCAGAAGCTGACAAAGTGTTACCCATGATTTTGGTCATCTAGATGGTGTGTTAACAATGGTGTACTCAGGCTCTCAACAAGAACTTTCTCCTGAGAAAAATTGGAATTCATATCCTTCCAGAAAACATGTTTTTGAAGAGAGTTCGCAGATTGCTTATAGCCTAGGGTGCGAGAATGACCCATTCTCGCAGGCTGCCTTCAGCTAGGGTGTGAACCTCTCGCACTGTGATCTATACCTAGGGTGTGAACTTGATGTCAAGCTTGGAAAAAGATGAAATATCGATGGTTCTAGAAGGGAATCTTCTAGATAATGGGTTGTCATTCGAATGGTTATCATTTTACTAGTTTCCCTGATTTGGTGGGATCATTCTCATCCATGTAACCATCTCATCCTCTCTTATATATTGATGGGATTCTCATGGAAAAGGTTAAGCAAGATTATTTGGAGAATTGGTGAAGGATTTGTGTGAAGAACCCAGCTTGAACAAGAGCTTGGAGACTCTAGCAAGTCTATCAAGAAGAATTGGATCTTCTTCATGCAAGGATTGAGCAAGTGTGTGTGTTGGAGCCAAGAGTCACCGAGAGGAATCTTACGACATCAAGGCGATCAGGTTGTATCTTCTACTTTCGATTAATATGATACAACGGCATGTCCTTTTCCCATAAAGTCATTCTTACTTTATTGTGTAATTCCTTGATCATACACATAAGTTGACGATTGAATACATTTTTCTATGTTCACTTTGGTTGGTTTGTGTTGTCTTGGTCTCGACCTCACGAGAGCACCGGAGCGAAGTGGGAGCAACAAATACCCAAGGAAACGATTCAAAGGTATGTCACTTGTTCCTCCTTATTAGCTATTTCAATGGTCGTAACTTAGGGAAAGAGTCATGTCCTGTCCCATTTTGTTCTAGATCTGGGTGGATCTAGGGAGATATGTTAGTGTTCGCACCTACCGATTAGTCCGATAACAAAATTGGTGACTCTACTGGGGATGCAACCATTTTTCTTTGTGGTTTTTGGTTTTTTTCCTTGGCCATTTTCTCTTGCCTTACCTTTCTTCATTTCTGTCAATCTCTGAGTCTTCAGGACACCCTGATAGACTCTCTGGGTCCATAAGTCCCTTCAAATTTTTTGTCTTTTTCCAAAATTTTGCCTAGTTTCAGGCCTTCTCGCACTGAACCCCATAGTGGCCTACGCGAATTACTTGAGTTCACAGTCTGCCTTTTAGTCTAGTGTGAGGTTCTCGCACCTTGGTCAAAGGTCATCTGCAAGAATGCTCTATTCTTGCACTATGTAATACTGATAGCCTACGAACCCTCTTTAAAATTTTTGGATTTAAGGTTTTTGCATGTTTAGATGCCTAAATCAGAATAGGTGTCTGAAAAGAACTTCTTCGACCATTGGTCGATGTTTTATTGACTTCGGATTTTGTGCACGATCAGTCTTTGGAAATCTAAGGCTCTTCCTGTCCATCTTTTTCTCAACTCTCATCTCTTGACTTTTCTTAGCAAAAGATATAATCTCTGATCCTAGATCTGAGTACTTGTTTGGTTAGGATCCGATGATCAGTTTGAAAGTTGAGATTCTTTGTCTTTTTCATTTGCTCATTATTTAGAAAATCATTGTTCTTATGCAATTGAAAAGACTAGTTTTGTCTACTTGTTGTTTTTGTCTTCATTGAAAGATTGGTTTGGGTTTTGTTGATTTCTTTTTCATTAGTTATTGGTTTTCCTTATCTTCACCACCATGGTGTATATCCTTTCTGAAAAGTAAAAAACATTTCTCTTTTAAAAGCATTTTTCATTTTGAAAATATTGAAAATCAATTGTTGAAATTGTTGAAAAAGAACAAATAGAGAATTGTCATTATTGCATGATTCATTGAGATTGCATTTTAAAGGAAATTGTGTATTGTAGTTCAAGGTTGTTCCTGAACACGTCTCTTTCCCTTCCGTACATAGGATTCATCAAACGAAATTGATATATTTCATTCTTATCTATGCATTGTTGGGTCAGAGTCTCACATAACATCAGTTTCACCTCTGTTCCCTTGAGTAACAACAACTCTTTAAAAATATTGTGCAATTTTAAAAATTTAACTAGTAACTCTTTTCTAGGGCTCTATTACACCAACAATTAGCTAGGCTAGCTCTTTGGAATAGGCAGAGAGATACACTCTCCAAAGCATAAAACACACAATAGCATCTTGTGTTAAGGAGTGTCAAAATTCCATTTGCAACATTCTGTCCTGGGAAGCCCTTCTCACACTAGGGTCAAACACGAGGTCGCATTGATATTGACGAAATTACTCACCCTGCTTTGTCAATATTGGTGTAGAGATTGCACGTATTACAGGGATCACTTAGAGGTATACCCACAATGATGAGTGGAAGCCTCTCGAGTTGATTTCAGGCTAGATACCTTGCCCTTGCGTGTGGATCGGACTATCGACTGTCCCCCCAAGTTTTATTGTTTTCGGTGGTGACCTTAGTGGCCTATCTTCTTAGGATCTTACACAAGGTGACTGTGAAGGGGCAAGTCTTCACGGTACCTGGAATCGACGTTGGCCAAACTCACTCGGGCTCCTTGGAGGGTATACCCACGATTATGTGTGGGAGCTTGCACCAGGGTGTAATTTCGTTAAGCAGGTCGTCAACGTAACTTTTCCACCCTAGCCCAGCCCCTTCTTGTCTCATTATTGCGACGTTGGATTTCATCACCAACTAGTAACTTCGGAATTAGAAGGTCTTGTTTTCTTGGTATTGTTTCCGAGATTTTGTTTACTAGCGTGTGTTGTTTGTTTACCCAAGTTGACCATAAGAATATCTTCGTAAGTTTGTAACTCGTTCACAATAGATCCTCCATGCCGTTCACGTAGAATGCAGGGTTTGTCTCCAGAGCATCTGGAAGGTTCTCAACCCCTGCCTACAAGCTCACAGGAGGGCTCTCATCAACAGAGAGAAGTCCAAGACATCTCCACACCACAAGTGGAAAGGACTAACTCTCTATAACATTTACGAATCACCAATTCTCGAGAGGATTTTCAGCTTCACCCCGATTCTGAGAGACGTTTTATGCGAGCAAGTTCTTCTAGAGATTTAATTGTTGTGTATTCTAGATCTCTGACTGGACCTTTTCCAGGACCTGAGGGCCAAGATCCTTTTTGGTCTACTGGCATTTTTAGATGGGACCTTTTTGGTGTAGGATCAAGCGTTGAAGTCTTCATCTCACCTTTGTTCCCCGAAACCTCTGCCCCAGACACAGTACCTTCTGCTGCTGCTTATTTGCCAGGGACAGAAGCTCGACGAGCTGACCACACCTTGATCCTCTCTTCAGAAATGGCCCATTCCACAGACACTATGAGTATTCACACTGGGATTATAGCGGTTAGTCAAGCCCCCATCGGCACATTGCTCTCGCCCAATGTCACCCTAATGCTTCCACCCGGGTACCATGCGTTGAATGCCTCTATTCCTATTCCTACACAAATCCCATCCGAAACTACTGGTGGTCCCTCTTAGTCTGGGAACTCTCCTCCTGGATTCATTCCGACACTTCCTCACCCCCCTTTTGGAGGACCTTTCTCATCCTCTACTGACAACACTAATCCTAGTAGCACTATTTCGTCATTCACACCAAATTACCAGATTCCTGTTAGTGGACAATTTCACCAAGGAGTTTCGACTCAACCCCCCTTTGTAGGGAAAATTCCTATTGGAACACAAATCCCAATTGGAACACAACCCCCAATTGGAACACAACCCCCGATTGGAGGACAACCCCCACCCTACGGACAAAATATACCTCTATCCTTGGCCCAGTATTGGAACCATATGATACAACAAAATCCTCAATCGACTGGGGGGCAACAGCTTCCAGCTACATCCGTTATACCCCCTAGCATAGGCCAACCATATCCAGGTACGTCCAATCCTATTTGGGGATCGAATGTTCAAACTCACATCCTTGATCTCCTGGAATATTCAAACAGTTACCCTTCCTGACTACTTTGGATCTCCTGGATCTGTCGAGGATTTTAAACGATCTCATCCGTCACTCTCCCCAATGGCCCGCTATACCAGCCAAACTACCATATGACATCCCTAAATTTCATGGAAAAGCGGGAGAGGACCCAAACAATCACGTCATGACTTTTCATCTCTGGTGCTCATCCAACTCCTTGATGGATGACTCTATCCGGTTATGCCCTTTTCAAAGAACTCTCACAGGTTCTGCTGCGAAGTGGTACATAGAATTACCACGAGGTTTCTTCGCCAAATTCAACACCCTAGCTATGGATTTCCTCACCCAATACCAGTTACTGATCCGTTATGAAATGGGGACCGATATTTTGAGTTCTTTCAAACAAACCAAAGCCACTCATATATCCGATCACATTCATGAGTGGCGACGGAGACGATGTTTCATCAAACTTGAACTTCCCGATCAGTTGTTGGCAGAGTGGTTCACAAAATCATTTGTGAACAACATCGCTCGTGATATCTCCATGGGTGGAGTTTTCATAGAAGAACAGGCCATAATTCATGCTCAATACCTTGATCTCGTTTACTCACAAATGGGTACTCTTTACGACTTACTCCCTGATGCACCTCATCCTTCCACTTCCGCCACTTCAACTACTCCAGCTGCTTCTCATGCAACAGATGGTGTGATTGGCACTTTCAATGCCCAACCACATTCCACCTCAAGCACTCACCCCAAACCCGCTTCTAATGTTCAAAATGCTCTGTCTCCTACCCCTCCCACCGGCAAGACTTCTGAGGTAAATGCAGTCCAATCTACCCCAGCTGGTAAAAACAAATATCGAAAGGGAAAGGGTAAGAATAAGGAGGACAAAAATACTTCTCAAGCATAGAAAACCAAAACCCTCCCTGTTGAAGATAGGGATAAGCGCAAGCCCCGATACCCTTGCCTTATCTGTGGTGATGATCACTACACGAAGGATTGTCCACGACGCGTTGAGGTCACTAAGTTCCTTCAAGGAGCTCCAAAACCACCCACTCCGGTCGTTTTGTCCCAACCCTTCCCCTCTTAACAACAGGCCCAATTGGTCATTCACGACCAACCTTCCTCTTCTACTACATCCTATGTATTGATGTGTACTGGCGATTCAAAGAAGAATGACATTTCACTCACCACTCGAGCCAAAGATTATTCTCCCTCTAAAGAGAAGGTTGATGATCTACCTCCTTCATTGGTACAACCCTCTCCTATGACTCCACCTACCAACGGTCCTCTTCACCTCAAATGACTGAGCCTTGACACAGTTCTTCAACCCCCTCCAAAGGGCGTCATTCGAAAATCGGCTTTCAATTCTCATGCTCGTGCTACCCAAAACTACAATAGTGTTGAAGATCTGGCACAAGCACCTTCTGCGATGTCATCCCTCAAAGTCCTCCAAAGTTGTCCCACACAATGGAAGGCATTGTTGAAATCTATCGATGGAATCGACCCGACGGATACGAATTTAATAATTTTTGGCTTCGAAGATCACATTCCAAGGTTACCCCCTCAACTTGCCTTCCAAATACAAGTGATTGTCTCCAACAAAAGCATTTGTCGAATCGTTATTGACGAGGGTGCCTCAACGTGTGTCATGTCTGTTACCTGCTGGAAAGCCATCGACTCTCAGTCTTTGACTGAATCCCATAACACTCTCAAATCCTTCAATGGCTGTGGTTTTAATCCCTACGGTGTTCTTCCTTCGTTGCCAATCATTCTAGAAGGCAAAATGGTCCAAGTCGAAGTGGAGGTCTTCGACACTCCTCTCGATTACAATCTTCTGCTTGGCCATAGCTGGATCGATTCCATGCGCGCAGTTGTGTCGACTCTCTTCCGTGTCGTACATTTCCAACATCAAGGAAAGGTCATCACCATCGACCAATTAGCCTTATTTAGCTCGGATATGCATATTGGTAACATACCGTTCATTGCTAAAACCCCACCGGGTTACGAGAACATTTGTGTAGGCCTTCTTAAATACTCTTCGTTAATGGGTAATTTCCCCATTCCACCACCCGATGTTTCCCTCTCCTTCATTTCTTCAATCAACATGATCTCCACCTTGATTCACAGAACCCCTACGTCTCACAACCCATGGATGGTACCTGACCTTGGCGATCATCTTCGTTATGGCGACGAAATTTCGTTAAGTGCGGTCGAATCTGCCTACCAGGACATTCAATCAACAACCCCTTCTACCCCCTCTCTTGATGAGTTATCTCTAGATCCTTTCTGTGTCATTTTTCCCACAGACGATATGATCATGTCTGTCTTGGAAGACACCCCTTGGGACGATGGCCATCACCGTTCCATCCTCTTTCTGGAGCAACGTACCATCAGGAACTACCAACGGATCTCGACCCCGTCGACCGTTGTTTTCATTTCAACCATTCCTGAGTCCACACACGATGTGTTTTTCGAAGGGAACTTAAGCAATATCTCACCCACTATTCCTCTTGACATATCCATCAAACCTGGAATTGTCGAAAATGTGCATATCGGAGCTTTGTGTTCCTCGGACGAAATCGTCACCTACACGTCACTTTTCAAAGAATTTCATGACGTCTTCGCCTGGAGCTACGAAGAAATGCCTGGCATCGACACCGACATTGTGATACATGAGATTAAGACATACCCAGACGCTAGACCTGTCCGGCAATGCCTTCGTCCGGTTCACCCCTGTAAAGCAGCTGTTATCAAGCTTGAAGTCGAGAAAATTCTAAAAGCCAGCTTTATTTATCCAGTGACCCTCACTAATTGGGTTTCCAATATTGTCCCGAATGACAAGAAACAAGGCACGATTCGTGTATGCATTGATTATAGGGATATCAACAAAGCTTGTCCTAAAGACAACTTTCCTACCCCCTTTGTCGATCAGATTGTCGACGATTGCGCCGGAAGCGAAATCTTCTCTCTAATGGATGGTTTCTCCGGATATAATCAAATCAATATTTTTCCTGAGGATCAACACAAGACTTCTTTTATTTGTTCTTGGGGCACTTTTGCCTATCGAAAACTCCCTTTTGGTCTCAAGAACGCTGGCGCAACTTTCCAACGTGCTATGTCTTATGCCTTCCATGATATCAAGCACATCGTGCAACCATATATTGACGACTTACCCACTCATTCCATGCGTCGAGTTGATCATCCAATCCACCTCCGAGCCATTTTCGTCTGCTGTAAGTTTTACCATATACGCTTGAATCCTCACAAGTGTGTTTTCTACGTGGAATCCAGCTGACTTCAAGGCTTTATTGTTTTTCATCATGAGATCCGAGTAGATCCTTTAAAGGTCGAGGCAATCCTTAATCTCCCTCCTCCTTCTACACTCCGCTAGTTACAAAGTTTGCAAGGGAAAGCAAACTTTCTTCATCATTTCATCCCAAACTACGCCGAGATAACTCATGGATTTACGCGACTCCTCAAAAAGGGGTCCGAGTTCGTATGGGATACCATCGCAAACAAAGCCTTTGAATATTTGAAACTATCCCTCACACCTGCTCCGCTTCTCTTCCCCCCCCGATTACAACCGTGATTATTTCCTCTACCTCGCAGCCTCGGATTACACTATTGGTATGGTTCTCGTCCAAGAGGATGATTCTCACGACGAACATGTTATCTATTACTTGAGTCGAAGTCTAACGCCTACTGAAACCAAGTATTTACATGTCGAAAAACTAGCCTTGGCAGTCGTCCAAGCAGTTCAACGCTTCTGGCACTATATCCTCTCTCGCAAGACTACAGTGATTTCTAACTGCAAACCTATGCAACACATTCTCACACATCAATTGCTAGGGGAAAAATACTCCAAATGGATCGTTATACTCCAAGAGTTTGACCTGGAATTCGAATGAGCCAAGTCAAAGAAGTCCTTAGTGTTTGTCGATCTGATATGCGACTTTCCCTACTCTGAAACGGAAAATGTAGCAACCGATTCATTACCTAATGAATCCATTTTCCTCATTAGTTTCGATGATATTTGGTATGGCGATATCATCATATATCTCCAAACCCAGACTTTCTGGCCCAATTTGTCCAGCACTGACTGGCGTTGAATACACTACCAAGCCCGTCAATATATTATCCTCGGAGACACTCTTTATCGTCGGGGGATTAACTCAGTTTTTCGACGCTGCCTCACGTTTGATGAAGCTGAGAAAGCCTTAAATGACTGCCATTCTGGAGCCTTTGGTGGTCATATGTCCGGGTATGCTACTGCCCAGAAGATATTACGTGCGGGATATTTTTGGCCTTCTTTATTTAACGATTGCATAATCGTCGTCCAAAAATGCCATGCTTGCCAGACCTATAATCATAAGATATGGTCACACCCCGCTCCTCTTCATGCTGTGGTCTCCGTTGGTCCCTTTGTGAAATGGGGCATCGATTTCATGACATGTCACCCCCACTCGGCCCGGGGGCATGGATACATTATCATATCCATAGATTATTTTACGAAATGGGCCGAGGCGATGCCGACATTTGACAATACTGGAAAGACCGCAGCATTATTCATTTTCAATCATATCATAGCTCATTTTGGTGTTCCTCAGGCTATCATCACCGATCATGGTAGTCTCTTTAGAAACTTCATGATGTCCAAACTCACTGAAAATTTGGGTCTTCGCCATGAAAACTCAACGCCCTATTACCCACAAGCCAATGGCCAAGTCAAAGTGATTAACAAAGTTCTCATAACCATGCTCCGACGAATGATAGGGATTCACAAAACAAGTTGGCATACAATGTTGTTTTTAGCATTGTGGACTTACCGGACATCCGTCAAGTCCGTTACTAGGTTTACACCTTTCTGGTTAGTCTATGGTTTGGAAGCCATTATTTCGATCGAATGCGAGATACCCTCTTTAAAACTAGTGGTAAAACTCCTACCAAACACTTCTGCTGAAGAAGAACATCTATTGTACCTTATGCGATTAGACGAAACTCAATGCGATGCTACCTTAGTCATAGAAACCCAGAAGAAACGTGTCAAGGCCCAATATGAAAAACATGTCAAGCCTCACGTTTTATTCGAAGGGGATCTGGTTCTCCTCTACGAACAAGATCGATATCTGCTAGGGGCTAGAAAATTCGAAGCCATGTGGCGAGGTCCTTATATCGTTAAATAAGTTTTAGAAAAAGGAGCTTACGAGTTAGTATATTACGATGGTATCCCTTTGAGTGAACCCAGAAATGGGTTGTACTTGAAGAAGTACTATGCATAAGATCACCTGTGTTGGAGTACTTGTATTTTTATTGTATCATACTTCTTGTGTGTTACTGTAGTTTGGTTTTGTCGTTATCTAGTCTCTGCCCTTATGTGACATTGTGTTTGATTTCCAGATGTTGGAGTCTTTGCTACCCCACTTTGGCTTCGCTGATGGTGCTAGCTATAGCACTTAGAACCTTGCTTCTGCTGCATGGGCAATTTACGCCCTTACAAATGAACTTGTCTCTTTACAAGGTGTATGCCTCGGTTGTGCAACCAACAATATTGCAGAGTATAGCGTCGTTACCGAATTATTGATTGATGATATCTCACTCAGTATCCGTCACTTGGTTGTGCGACTCGATTCACAGCTCGTAGTACTACAGTTAAATAATGTCTACACTATTCGAAGTCCTACTTTGTTACAGGTGTATTTGTGAATTCACCTCTTGGAATGTTGTTTTGATTATATTGAATATCAACATATTCCTAGATGTCTAAATACATTAACTGATGCATTAGCTAATTATGTATTAGACAGACATTTGGGTCATTTATAAGTCAATCACATCACACAACATAAGATAATCTGGTAGAAGCCATATGTATATATAACGATAAAAAAGTTTTTACAAAAAGTTCTGTCCAAGGACAAAAATTTCAATAACTGAAGCTCATAGCTTCCATAAAGTGACGTCATGGATGACGTTCACGGTAACACATGACTGCCCGGGAAACCCTACAAAGTAGTCGGCCAATGGACTATGACACTCCCACTATATGACGCTGATAACATCATGGAACCTCTTCAAGAGGCATGTTTGGAATGTCTATTGTCAAACCCTCCAGGTTTTGTTCCACTGCCTCATAATCTTCAGCATCCCATCATGGCACTGGAGCCACCTCTCCTCGTTGCTGAATAGGAGAAGTACCCAGAGGTTGATAAGGCCCCACGTCTGTGTCATCAAAAAAGGAATTTTGTAATTAGGCCTTGGATGAACATAAAAACATTTGCATATGATAAAATTCACAAAAACATTTAAAAAGTGAAAAATGTGTATACTTCTTACTGAGATCTCCCCAATGAGCACCCTCATATAGGGCCAAGTTTGGATCTCCTCGAAAGTCCAACCCGACATAGGCATAATCATCGACCATCAGCATTTGTGGTCACAACCAGTCAAAGAAGTAATCATTGTATTTGATAATTGATCTGGCTACATGCCTGGCCATGAGGTTACACCACCTCAGCATTCTTGGATCCTTCAAAGCCGGTAGACCCCACTCAAACTGCAACCTCAACAAGGGAACCCTCTCAAGAAAGAAGGATACCAACAATGACCCGTACCTGAATTGCTTCAGGTTACCTCTCCTGCATTTAGTCAACTGCCTCTTCATGCTAAGAAGGACTGCATCTGCCCAGTTGAAAATATGAGGCTCAGTACACTCTATGGCATACTGAAAGTATCTCTGGAGAGCCATGTGAGGAGCAATGCTCCCAACCATACGAGCAATGGTGAATAAAATAGTGCGAAGGGTCAAATCTCGCACCCCCTAGATGGATACCTTTCCTTTGCTCCTTTTCGCCTCTGGAACACAGTGCAAATGACATTATTCACTCATAGGCAACCCACCACCTCTGCTACCATTCAAAATCGTGTGGTACCCACGCCGTGACAGTCTAGTCAAGAAGTAAATGTCCTTGATGTCTAAGGACAATGTGTGGAACCCTACATGGAATACCTATTGGTTCGGGTCCCACATATCCACAAGGTACTCCAATAGCCTAACTCGGGCCCTCATGCCCGGGATACGAAAGAATTTTAGAAGCCCACAGTTTCGCAAAGAGGCAATGGTGCCCAGATCATTCCTGGCAACAACATCATCTTCTTCATGTTCCCTTTCACACCATTCTAGAACCATGGTGATAGCCAAATACCTGCATAAGAAACATAAGAAGAAGCTCAACAACTCTATTCAACACTTGGTATCTTTTTCATTGAGCAAACTTTAAAAGATCTTTTCACTTTACGGTTCTCACAGGTGCCCTTTAGGCACAGTGCAAGGTTCTCGCAGGTACCTTTGGGGCCACCTGTGAGAATGAGGCATTCTCGCAGGTCCTGTGTGGCTGGCCTGCGAGAATGGCTGAGTGCAATTTTAACCCCTAAAACAAGTTTAAAAATGTGAATTTTACCAATGAAAATGAAAAACTAAACCATGAAAAGATAGAGGATAAGAATCTCAGCTCACTGCTAAAGACGGTTCATCAAATGGATGCTCGTACCTCCCACAATCGAGCACCGAAATTCAAGGGCAAAAGAGGGGTTTGGGACTAAAATATTGGCAAAGTTACAATGACTATGGTAAAAAGCACTTTTACTCATTTATATTTACTTTTACCATTTGTTATTGGTTTTTTATAATTGTTTCATTTATTAAACCTAATGCCTAATACCTTTATGAGTGCAACTTTTGCAGAGGTGACGACTTCAACAGTTATGCACAAGGATACGAATATTTTTTCTCTTCTTCATCACATGTTTTGATTGTTTTTCATTGTTTATGTACAAAACCTCGAGCTTGGTCTTTGTCCGTTCTCACGCTCGAAAATATATGAGAATGCGATCGAGCATACTTTTATCACTTTTTCGGGATCAACAATGTTATATGAAAAAGGAATCCCCTTGGAGTCCTCTTTAAGCTCTTTTTAGACTCTCTAAACAGGAAAAGATTGTCGAGCAACCTTTCTCTTTTCACACTCGTTAAAATATTTGAAGAAAGCATCTATTGGGCAATAATTTATCTCTTTTTCAGTTTCATCAGACTATTTTACGAAAAAGGAACTGAGAGATTTCTCTTTTAAGTGTTTTTACAGACTCTATAATCATGAAAAACCTTCGAGTTTTCTATCTTTGGACTCGTTAAACAAACATCAACAAACCTGTAATGGGACCAAACCACTCATTCCTAGGGTTTGTTAAATATACTCCGAGGGACTCGTCCGAAGGATGAGCTTACATCAACAAGCATATGCTATCCTCCTCAATCTTGCATAAAAATAAAGAGGTGCTCGCCAGAAATGGTGGGGGAAAATTTGGGAAAGGGATGTGTTTTCATATTCATATTATTGGCAGTAAGTGTCTCTCTTGAACATGACACCCTCCTTCATTATCTGAAGCCAGTTTGGGTAATCCATTTGTCTCTCATTCGATTTTCTACAAGGTCATATCCTGAGTCGTCTTCGAGTCAATGTTGCCAAATCATTGGTCGTGTCATTCATATGTTCAAGAGAAGTTCATCAGAAACCTTTATTGAGTCGGGCATCTGTAGTTGTCCATTCTCTCTGTGTCAGCCTCCCCTGTGTCTAGTCCAATTTACATCATACTCTGTTTCACCTTCAAAATCTGTTACTCATTTCGTTTTATTGAAGGGGGATACATCAAGGCCCTCCTGTGACGAGTTTTGTTCCGTAGACTCCAGTTCATTATCCGGAAACAAGACATATAAATTCTTTAGTGCCTTGGAACTTGCATGCCTCAATGACAAGTTTCCTCGCTTTCGACAGTGAGTTTTCATCATTGACCCCTGATTGAAAGATTCTATCAGATGTTCGACCTCAAATAATTTATTCACATTCGGTGGATTGTACTAGTGTACCTTGGGAGTCATTGACATTAATGGTGATTTCCCTTGCACTTGTTAACGGTTTCATTAATGACTAGTAATCAAGTGGTTTCTGCCATCTTCGACTTCGACACATGTAATCACATGGTTAGACTCATACTTTTGGGTGACGAGAGTGAAGAACCTAGATCTTATCTCTTTGGTCCAGGTTGTGATGGAATATGTATAATTTCTTGACACATAGATCCACTTTGTATGTCTTGTGGCTATGTCGTCTCAATTTGAATTTTCTTGCATAGATCCATAGTGTATTCTTGGTGGCTATGCAATATTTTGACGGCGTGGATCCATAGTGTATGATTGGTGGCCATGATCTATTCTTATAGTGTCATCCGTCTGTGATTTGAGTATGGGAATGCCTACCTCAGAACTAGTATGAAATTTTGTAGATGCTTGGTTGTTTGCAGGTTTCCGATTAGGTGCGCTCCTGGTTTCCGACACACACACACAGTTTAAAAAGTATTTCAACTATCACTGATTCTGGCCTCATACTTTGGGGGGCATTCTGTTACCCATGATTTTGGTCATCTAGATGGTGTGTTAACAATGGTGTACTCAGGCTCTCAACAAGAACTTTCTCCTGAGAAAAAGTGGAATTCATCTCTTTCCAGAAAACATGTTTTTGAAGAGAGTTTGTAGGTTGCTTATAGCCTAGGGTGCGAGAATGACCCATTCTCACAGGCTGCCTTCAGCTAGGGTGCGAACCTCTTGCATTGTGATCTATACCTAGGGTGCGAACTTGATGTCAAGCTTGGAAAAAGATGAAACCTCGATGGTTCTAGAAGAGAATCTTCTAGATAATGGGTTGTCATTTGAATGGTTATCATTTTACTGGTTTCCTTGATTTGGTGGGATCATTCTCATCCATGTAACCATCTCATCCTCTCTTATATATTGATGGGATTCTCATGGAAAAGGTTAACCAAGATTATTTGGAGAATTGGTGAAGGAATTGTGTGAAGAACCCAGCTTGAACAAGAGCTTGGAGATTCTAGCAAGTCTATCAAGAAGAATTGGATCTTCTTCATGCAAGGATTGAGCAAGTGTGTGTGTGTTGGAGCCAAGAGTCACCTAAAGGAATCTTGTGACATCAAGGCGATCAGGTTGTATCTTTTATTTTCGATTAATATGATACAACGACATGTCCTTTTCCCATAAAGTCATTCTTACTTTATTGTGTAATTCCTTGATCATACACATAAGTTGACGATTGAATACATTTTGCTATCTTCACTTTGGTTGGTTTGTGTTGTCTTGGTCTCGACCTCATGAAAGCACCGGAGTGAAGCGGGTGCAACAAAGACCCAAGGAAACGATTCAAAGGTATGTAACTTGTTCCTCCTTATTAGCTATTTCAATGGTCTTAACTTAGGGAAAGAGTCATGTCCTGTCCTATTTTGTTCTATATCTAGGTGGATATAGGGAGTTTTGTTAGTGTCCACACCTACCGATTAGTCCGATAACACAAAGCCACCCGGTCGGTTCATTGAGAGGATCCATAACATCCTCCAATAGGTTCAAGATATTTTATAGAAGTCCAATTCCAGGTACAATCAGTGCCATGATCAACATCAGGTACCACATAATTTTTCAGGTGGGAGACAAAGTTTGGTTGCACTTGCAAAAAGAATGCCTTACAGGGCCCCATCAAAAGATTTGCCCACTCCGATATGGGACATACACCATCACCAAGGATGTGGGTGATAATTCTTTTGCTCTCAACATTCCTCCTTTCCTTGGCTTTCACCCAGTCTTCAATGTTGCTCTCCTTCGGCCATATTTCCCACCATTATTGGACACCTCAGTGATAGGAGAGAAGTTGACACCAACATAACTCAACCCTGAATGCATGCAACAGGAATCCAATGATAATACTGTGTACACACAGATCAAGGGCACCTGACAACAAAGGATCCAGCTTTATCGAGTTGTCAAAGCAGGGCAGCTCCTACACCAAGGCAAGTGGCTCACCCGTGGCCAAATTTAGCAGAAATCTCCTCATCTGATGGGGGAACTCAACACAATGGAGACCATTGATTCCTAAGGGGGGGGAGGATTGATCCATATGGATTTTTGTGGCCTCCTGATCCAGGTGGATATCGGTGGCCACCCGCCTCTTCCAAATGGCTCAAAACAGTTTTCTGGCAATTTTGGGAATTTACTATTTTTAGCAGCTTTTAACTTTCGGGGCCATTTTGAGGGCCTAAATGAAGGTTTGTCGATATCAAGGTTCTCAGTGATATTTGAAGGCATGATTGAGCCCCCAAAATGAATCTCTTCGATGATACCTTTCCAATGAGTTATCATACGCCTAAAACGGAGATCATATGCAAAAGTTACGACCCCGAGAAGTTGATGTACTAACTTACCCAAACGAGGCCCACATGACTTTTGGTGCTTCATCTCCTAGGGTTAGGTTTTTGGATGTCTAGGGTTTTTGGAATTCTTGTTTATTGTAAAAAGGAATTCAGAGCCTCATTGTAATCATCTTCTTTCGAATGCGAGTATCCATCACATCTCTTCTCAGACATAAGCTACCACCATTCTAGCGAGTCTTTCACTCTGTATTTTTACAATCTCTGTACATTTCTTTCATTAATAGAAATCATGTATTACTATATATCTGTGTTTATGGTTGCATCTCTAATACATTTATGTTATATTATTAAATATCCGTGATATCTCTGTGCATTTCCTTATTATATCTCATATCTCATTTCGTGCCGAAAATAATCCAGATCACCTCCCACCTATTCCAACTAGTTCATTTTGGTAGTTTTCCAATTTGGTAGTTTTTTTCCTAGTTTTTAGGTCCCTAACTTGAGGGGTCATTTTGAGGCCCTAAACAACATTTTTATAGATCACCATATTCCTTGGATAGACCTTTCCAGTGGGCTATCGTGTGCCTAAAACAAAGATCGTATGTAAAAGTTACGACCCTGGGAAGTTGACCGACTAACTTACCCAAATAGGGCCCACATGAATTTTGGCGCTTCATCTCCTAAGGTTAGGTTTTTGGATGTCTAGGGTTTTTGACATTCCCTTTTATTATAAAAAGGCCTTCAGAGACTCATTGTAATCATCTTCTTGCGAATGAGCATAGCCATCACATCTATTCTCGGAGATAATCCATCACCATTCCAACAAGCTTGTTTTCCGCTGCATTGTACAGTTTCATCTTATTTCCTTATTGAATAGAAAACCAGTTTTACTGTATCTTTGTTATTTTTTGTTAAGCATATCTTAATAATATGTATTCATTTTGTTCTTCTCATAAAATCTGGATAAAAAACAAAGAAGGTTGATGAGAATATGAAGAAGGAAATCGAGAAGTGGTGTGAATTCCATAAAATCCCTTGGCCTAGCACCAATGAATGTCGCTCATAGCAGTCATTGGTGGTCATGTTGAAGGCTTCAGAGTTAAAGGAAGGTCCCAACTCTGAATCATATCCATACAAGGTGAATTGGATCATTGATGCAGAACCTAGTGCCATTTTCACTACCACTAGGGTCTAGCCAAGTGAATAAGAAGAACTAGAGGAAGGTGAGCACATTTTTCACTCACAAATGTGGGTGAAGGGTACTCTGCTACATTTAATTATCGATGGCAGAAGCCAAAAGAACATAATCTCACTAGACTTCGTCAAGAGTTTGGACCTGTCAAAAACAACACACCTGCAACCCTACACCATTGGGTGGCTCCTCCAAAGGAGATATATTCATGTCATCCAACAATGCCACCTGCCCTACGACATCAAGCCCTTCAAGGATGAGGTATTGTGTGATATTTCCTCCCTTGAAGTTTGTGATTTTATTTTATTCCAACCCTACTTGTGGAAACTTCATGTTGTATATGAGCCTAGACCTCGTAGTTTTATTATTTCTTTGGGTAGAAAATTGTATAGGATACCATAGGTATCTCTGCCTGCTGCAATCTCTTTGATCTCTGCTAAGAAATGTAGGAATGTCATTTCTCAGACCATAAAATTAGACATCTTCATGATTCACTCTCAAAGTGAACAGAAGGTTGCTACCACAACCGTGGCTTTAGCACAGGACCTCTCCACATAGAAGAAGCAGGTGGAGAAGGTCGTGGAAGAATACAGATACATATTATTCTCACCCATTGGGGTACTGTTGCACTATTAGGTCAAACATCCAATCGATCTAACCCCTAGTGCATCAATACGCAATGGGCTAGTATATCACCGCTCTTTGATGGAAAATTAGGAAATCAAGAGACAAATCCAAGAGTTTCTTCAAAATGGGCACATTCTACGCAAATCCTCACTGTATGAAAGCCCAATTGTACTCATGCAGAAGAAATATGGGACCTAGCGACTTTGTATTGACTACAGGGCCCTAAACAAAATCATAGTCATAAATTGGCACCCTATTCCCTAAATTGATGACCTTCTTGACCAACTCAAGGGGGCCAAGTACTTCAGTAATATTTATTTGAAGTATGGCTACCACCAGGTCCCAATAGAACAAACTAATGTATGGAAGATTACTTTCAATTCCAAAGAAGGTCTTTTCGAATGGATAGTCATGCCCTTTGGTTTAAAAAATTCTCCAGCAAATTTCATGAGGTTGATGTAAAATATATTGTGTCCCTTCACCAATTCGTTTTTGGTGGTATATCTAGATGACATCCTCATCTATAGCAAGACTTGGGCATAAAACTTGAATCATATTCAACACGTCCTTCACACTCTATTGCAGCACAATCTATATGCTAACTCGGAAAAATGATCCTTCAGCATGAACAAGGTCCAATACCTATTTTACATTTTTGATGAGCATAGTGTGCATGTGGATCCAACCAAGATCCAGGTCATTCGGGACTCGCCATCCTCGACCAAAATGAACGAACTTTAGATTTTCTTAGGACTTGACAATTTCTATCGCAGGCTCATGTTGGGATTCTCCCATATTGCATGGGCCCACAACCAAGTGACCAAGGGTGGTTGCAAAGAAAAATTCATGTGGGGTAAGTCACAACTAGAAGTGTCAATGATTTGAAACATCTCTTATGTCCAGCCCTAGTGTTAAGACCTAAGTTTGCACCCCTTCCCCTCCTACCTCTTTTCCCTATGCCTTCATCAAGTTATTTATCTTCTAGTTGGTTGAGTCAATTTCCCATTACTAAATGACTCAGGTTTTTGTCAAAGTCTTGCTTGACTGATTCTTTGCGAAGATTTTTTATATTTCTTAAAGGAAAAACACATATCATGATTTGGTTTGAAATACTTGTCGTCATATTTTCCATTAATGGAGACATACAGGTCCACCAAGTCTATTGTGTGCGCATGGAGACATCCAGGTCATACAAGCCCTGTGTAAGCTCAGTAAGCTTCCGCGGAAACTGGCAGCCAATCAAAACAGTCGATTTTGGAATCGAAATACAGGCAGATGATAGGTTGACTTGATCGACGGTGAAGATCCAGCATTCATGTAAGATCGACAGTTCCCGTTCATTTGAGTTACAAAACGTGAAGAGACATGACGTTTTTTCATGATATTCCTAACTCTCGCACTTATCTTCATTGAAAACATCTCTTCCTCCCATATCAACGGTCCCCACAGCTTTTCGGATCCCCCGACCTTTCTACCTTTAATGGATTGGGGGGGGGGGTTAGGAAAAGCGATTTCCCCATGCTCGGG
>ML790982.1:192030-203776 GCA_009831015.1 Picea engelmannii
CCCCCCCCCAAAAAAAAAAAAAAATCCTACCAAACTACCTAACACATGTCCTCCACTCACTCCTATCACCTTCCGTGTATATACCTCCCCTCTCCCAACTCGGAACCTGTCTCCCACTCACACTCTACCACTCTACTTTGGACTATCACCATTTTCCACTTATCCTCCACTCCCTACACATCACCTCCCACGTATCTATTTCCCCCCTCTCACGACATGCCACCTATCCCCACAAACCGTCCGCAACTTCACCTCCACTCATCTCATCTTCCTATTGTACGATCACCTCAACGTCCTCCTGTTCACAACCAGTCATGTCTTCCCCGTGACTGTTTGGCCGAAAATAGTGCAGTTATCCAAAGGTATATATGGCAGTTAGTGGGGTCAACACAGAGTGCGCTTAGCTGTCAAAAGCTCGATTTCATATAGAGACAATGGAGATCATCCTAGATTGATGCAAATTGGTTCTAGAACACTTTAGAAGAGTACCTCTTCCTCAAGAAGGTATTTTCCAATACAACTAGTTATCCTCCAAAGGCCTCAAACAGCTCTCATGCATTCTAGTGATCAATACATAAATTTGTTCTGTCACTCTGAGTCTTTTTCTGCCAAGACTAGTTCATTCCAGTGCATGCATCAGTCCAGTCTCAGTGCCAGTTGCAATTGTCAATTGTTCAAATTCAAGATTTTTTTAGATTAAATTAATAAGTGGTCTTTTGTGAGTGATAAGGACCACTCTTTTTTATTAAGTCAAGTGTGAAGTGTACATTGTTTTACTCCATGCAATGTTTTATTTAAGATTAATAAGTTGTTATACAACTAGTAATGTAAAGTTGAGTCTCAGTCCCAGATGGACAAGAGCCTCTGCAAATCTGTAAATATGCAGTTTTTGTATGTTTTGAGGGGTTTGATTTTTGGGAAAGGAGTTCAATACATCAACTGGTTGAACCTGTTATATACATGGATTAAATTTCTCTACCTAGTGAACGTACTTTTGATGACAATGTTTGTGTGTGTCTGAATTCTTATGTGTTTCTTATCTTGAATACAATTTTCCTTCAGCTATTGTATAACTTGTCTTTATTAATATGCAACCCGTGACAACAGTTAATGCTTTGATGAATATATGTTTTTATTGCAACCTGTGGGAGTAATTGTGTTTTCGATACATGTTTAATTTCTTGAAATGATATTTTAAGTATTAAACTTCTTGCAGCATATTACTCATTGAGTGGTTTGTTGTTTCCCTTTGTTTTTACCTCTATTATTTCACTTGTTTGTCATTAGTGTGCCACTAGCCAAAGAGGACTCTCATCCTTGTATTTTTCAAACTCAACCATGATCTTGTATTGGTAAAACCAACCCTCTAACTAACCCACAAAATAAACAACAATCATTCCAAAACTAATAGATGGCCTAGCTATGCCCTTTAGCATTCAGGTGCAAACTTTAGAACCAACATATTCTAGCTCTGTTGCTAGGGAACGAAGTAAATAAATATATTTCCCTGGGAGAATGACAACGATCAGATCTGATATTTGATGGTGAACAAATACCAGACACATTCAGACTACATATCATTCACCTTGAGACTCCATGATTGAAGAATCCAGTGGCAAATCCACAATTTTAAGAAGTTATATTTTCATATGGAAGCCATCTTTGCTCAGAGTTTTTCTCCTTTTAATTTATCTGTTGTTCTTGGTTTTCCAAATGTTGTTCCTATTATAGATGAATGGGGTGATTACCTACCCTAATTCAGAGAAAATAAAGATAATATCCCTGCAGATCATTTGCTTGAATTCCATGAAATCATGCATCAGTTGGGTATACACCATGAAGATGTATTAATTAAAATGTTCATGTACTCATTATAGGGAGATGATTGTGAATGGTACCGATCTTTGCCTCCTGCTAGCATATCTTCCTTGAAAGATTTCCATGCATCATTTATAAATCATTGTAAAAGGTTTTTTCCAGTTGATTTGCTCTTTGAAATTTTTTTGAGGAGTTTGATTTATATATGAAGAAGTATATTGTTTGTTCCTCTAGTAGTATGAATGAATGGGATGTTGATGTTAAACAAGTGGGGGAAGATTCATCCTCTTGTGAAATCCTCTCTAGCTTTTTTGTTCATGAGGAAATGTTTATTGATTGTTCTGATGACAAAAAGGCTGATCAGGATTCTGTAGAAATGTTTGACATTATATCAGATGTCTCTAATAGTGTTTGTTATGATTATATTGATGCTCGATCAGTTGGCATAGGTTAGGCTTCTATTATGTAGTCAATCGCCCCAGGATGTCATGAAATTGAAGTTCAAATTTCAGGTATTCTTAAAGACTAACCCATCTCTAATAAATCTCCCGAGGATGAGGAGCTGATTTCTACCATGTTTGAACTTCTTAGCAGTGACCCAGACTATGACAGTTGTGAAGAATACTTTTTAAATAGTAGTTGAGGAGATGACATTGAAATCCAAAATCAACAACATCTTTATCAACTTGATATACCCATATGTGATAACTATGGATCTGGTCGTCTGTACAACAGTGAAGGATATATCTTGGTTGTTGAACAAAAAGGGATGTTGCAGCCAACAATTGTCTTGCTAGAGGATTTTCAGTTTTTTACCATGAAATGGATACAACACAGCTGAAATCATGCACATTCATCGACAAAATAAAAATCATGCAGCGAACTTACAGTTTTGAGGATCAAATTGATGATCATTATCAAAAAGATTATGGTTCTCGTGTTTTTTCAGATCCTGTAGCAGTCTATATGCAGTCAAATTGGATTAATGAATTTTCTATCATTCAGTTTTTGAATGAAGAATTTCAAAACTTTAAGTATGGGCCTCTAGATTGGAAGTTGTTGCTATATTTTCCAATTCCTACTATTAGGTTCGTACTTCAAGATGGAGGTCCATTGCATCTTGTTAATCAATTCCATGTATGGCCTCACTGGTGTTGAAATAATGTAACTGCAAAGAGTATTCTTATTATTATTGATATATTATTCATAGGATCAATCCCCATTGTGGATTGATCATGTCGGTTATTGTAATAGGACCAAATCCCCTTTTGTGAATTGGTCAAAAGACAATTGTAATAGGCAGAATAAGAAGTCGGCCCCAACAGATATTAAAGAATCCCAAAAATATAATAAAGGTGGGTTTACCCACCTAGTTTGAGAAGTCGGCCCTGCCAGTGAAGAGACACTTCACACGTGCGAGACTTGTATAAATAAAGGAGGCTAGCGCCTCACTTAGACACAAATCACTTGCTCATTTTGAGAGAGAAGTTCAGATCTTCTACCGGAGAAGAAGGACAGAGAGAGTGGCCCATATCTAGGAGAGGAATTTTTGTATTTGTTTAAGAGATCTCTTGGCATTGTATTGGCTATCTATATTAAGGAAGTTTTGATGGGTTTTCTTCCCCTAGAGGGTTTTCTGGGATAAATGTTGTGTCTCTTGTGATTGTGTATTTCTTAGTTATCTTGGATTATGCTATTTTTATCTAATGAAATTCAAACATCTATAATAATAGCTTAAACATTAACATAGTATTAGAGCCAAGCTGAAGAAAGCATCTTTCACAAGTGAAAAACGTCACTGTTGTCGTACATGAAAATTGGGGCTTTTTGATGGTGAAGCTTTTCAACCCCAAAACCATGTAGAAAAGTGTGCCCTCCCCTAAGGATCAGTTTGACACTCTCAGCACACTTTTTCAGTGGTTGGATCTCTCGAAAAGTGAAACCCTAGTTTCATAAAGTACTAGAAGTACCAGAAAACCAATGTACATGAAGTACTAGAAGTACCAGAGTACCAAAGGTATGAGAAAACCAGAAGCACCAGTCTAGAAATCCGCAGATCAAGTTTGGAGGAGAAAAAGTTGGATTTCCTCATATCCAAACACACAAGGCTACTTGCCTTAGCCAAGCGCACCTCTTGGTAAGTTCAATTTTTTATTTTGAGCACTTTCATTTTTCGGTCATTTTCCTAGCTCCAGGTAAAGATTTATGTAAGCATTAAGCTTGTTGACAAGATAGAAATAGTGGAAACCTTCTATGCCTAGAATTATAGTATTGGCCTCATTCTTGAAGAGAATGACCTAGCAAGATTCGTCAGAGAAGAATTATCAGAACCCGACGATGCTGCAGAAAAGAAAAAGCATCAAAAGGACACAATAAGGGCCAAAAGAATCATTACAGATTCAATCAAAGACCATCTGATTCCTTATGTGTCATCTAAGAAGACCTCGAAAGAATTTTTTTATGCCTTGACCAGACTATATGAAGGAAAGAACATAAACCGGAAGATGAATCTTAGAACTCAACTGAAGAATACAAGGATGCAGAAATGAGAAATGATTCAGGAATATTTCTCTAGAATATCAGAATTCAAAGAACAACTATAAGCTATTAGAGATACCATAGACGAAGACGAAATCATAATGATGGCCCTAAATGGTCTCACAAGACATTGGGATGCTTTCATACAGACAATATGTGCCAGAAAGGAGAAACTGAAGTTTGACAATCTATGGGAAGAATGCATCCAAGAAGAAACAAGAGTAGCGATTCATGAAACATTACTAGCAAGAGATGATGATCAAGCCCTAGCTACTCACACCAAAAGAGGAAGGAAGAAACCCTACTTCCAAAAGGAGACTCATAAAGAGCCTCAACAATCAAATAAATTCAATCATAAAGAATCTCATCCAAGGAGATTTCAGAAGAGAGGACAACGAAAGGAAAGAGACTACTCATCTATACAATGCTATCATTGTGACAATATGGGACACATTGCGAAGTTTTTTCCATCCAGAAGAGAATAATACAAGAGAAAACATAAAAGGATTCATGCCCATGTAGTCGAATATGAAGAGCCACCTGGAAAGATGATAAGAGAGGAGATCAAAGACCATGTCTTGATCTCGGCCTTCTCAGGATCTGTAACACTTGGAGAGGACACTTGGCTCATTGATAGTGGTGCATCCACGGATATAACGGGACAAAGAAACATTCTCTCTTGTATCTCAGAGAAGAATTTTTCTCAGAAAGTGACACTTGGAGATGATTACCAATATCCCATCAAGGGAGTGGGAGAATCAAACCATAAACTGAATTCAGGGAATTCACTAAAAATGAAGGACTTAGTATATGTACCAGGATTGAAGAAGAACCTACTCTCCATTTCAGCTTTAGAAAAGAAAGTCTTCTGAGTTGCCTTTATAGATGGAGAAGTTCTTATGTGGGCTAAGGGAGAAACCTTAAATGAAGCAATCATCATTGCTAATGAAGAAAATGGCTTGTATAAATTAAAGGGTCACTCAGAGGCTGCTATGACCCACTCCATTGAAAACTCATGTGAACTTTGGCATAGAATATTAGCCCACATCAACTACAAGGCGCTACCATACACATGCAAAGAGGTCACAGGTTTACCAGAACTTAAAGGTGACCATACAGGCGTATGCAATGGATGTGCACAAGGGAAGAACATCAAGAACCCATTTCCGAAGAGGGACAACAAGACAGAAGGAGTCCTAGAACTCATCCATTCAGATGTATGTGGCCCAATGCCATCATCCTCCATTAGCGGGTATGTATATTATGTATCATTCATTGATGATTACTCTCGTAAAACCTGGATATATTTCTTGAAGACTAAAGATGAAGTGTTCAGTAAGTTCAAGGAATTCAAAGCCTTGATAGAGAACCTTTTTGAAAGAAAGATTAAGATACTCAGGTCAGATAATGGAGGAGAATATAACTCAAAAGAGTTTGTGAACTTCTGCAAAGATGTTGGGATCAAGAGGGAACTTACTACTCCCTATAATCCCCAACAAAATGGTGTAGTTGAACGAAAGAACAGAACCATACTGGAAGCTGTGAAGACTATGATCCATGATCAAGATCTTCCTATGTGCTTATGGGTAGAAGCAGCAATGGCAGTTGTTTATGTGTAGAACCGATTATCCCATAGTGCACTTGGGCTCAAGACACCAGAATAGATGTTCACCGGAAATAAGCCATAGGTTATCCATCTCAAAATATTTGTTTGTCCAGTGTTTATTCATATACCTAAAGAAAAGAGAAACAAGCTCGACCCTTCAGGAAAGAAGGGAATATTTGTGGGATACTGTGAGGTCTCCAAGGCCTTCAAAATCTATATACTAGGTCAACATCACATTGAGATCAGTTGGGATGTGACCTTTGATGAAGATGTAGCGCTCAAGAAATCTAAACTGTGCTAGCTTGAAGAGGCATATGAAGAGGAACCCATAATCCCTAGTACTGCAATGAGGGAGGTTCCCAGAGCTGTAGAACCAGTGAGGGAAGTCGTAACTTCCCATGATGAGGAACTTCTAGAAGACCATGATATAGTAGAAGTGCAAGAACCTCCTTAGATGACGACCCTCCATAAAAGAAATCCATCTTGTGCTAGAGAGCTTATTCAAGATGGAGAGAAGTACGGTGTTCCCCAAGGAACTACGAGACAGGTGAAAAGATCAAAGCCATTCTCCAGTTATACGGCTTTGATGTGTGATCTCCTAGAAGAGGAGCCTACCTGTTTTGAAGAAGCCATTTAGAGGAAATAATGGGTAGATGCCATGACAGAGGAATACCAATCCATAATGAAGAACGAAGTATGGGAAATAGTTCCCAAACCAAAGAATAAAGATGTGGTATCCTCCATATGGCTCTTCAAAATAAAACATGTTGCTGATGAAAGTATTGAGAAGTATAAAGAAAGATTTGTCACTCATGGATTTTCCCAGAAGGAAGGCATTGACTATGAAGAGACATTCGCTCATGTGGCCAGATACACTTTGATCAGAACCATCATAGCTCTTGCAGCTAAGATGAAGTGGAAGCTGCAGCAGATGGACATGAAGACAGCTTTCCTAAACCATGTTATCGAAGAGGAAGTGTATATAGAGCAACCTCAAGGATTTGAGGTTGAAGACAGGAAGTCTCATGTCTACAGATTGAAGAAAGCCTTATACGGATTGAAGCAAGATCCTAGAGTTTGGTATGGACGTATAGATAGTTTCTTGACAAGCTTAGGCTTTACCAAGAGTAAAGAAGACTCAAATCTCTACTTCAAAATTATGAACAATGAGCCAGTAATCTGAATACTATATGTGGATGACTTATTCTTAACTGGAGAAGAAAATCTCATCATTGAATGTAAAAAGAGACTTGCCTCGAAATTTGAAATGAAGGACCTTGGCCTAATGCATTATTTCTTAGGTCTTGAGGTATGGCAGAGTCCTAAGAGAATATTCCTTAACCAAGGGAAGTGTACGATCGAAATCTTGAAGAGATTCAACATGTTGGAATGAAAGCCCATGAATACACCCATGGAAGCGAAGATGAAGTTGTTGGTCGATACTTCATCAGAATTGATTGATGCCACACTGTATAGAAAAATTATTGGATTGTTGATGTACCTGACGAACACCAGACCAAACATTTGTTTTTCTGTGAAAACCTTGAGTCAGTTTCTGGTAGAACCCAGACATGTTCACCTAGTGGATGAAAAACATGTGATGAGGTACCTTAAAGGTACAATATATTATGGTCTCAGCTATGATGGAGATCATAATTTCACATTGAGTGGATATACTGATGCAGATTGGGAAGGAAGTGTTTCTGACAGGAAAATCACTTCACGATGTTGTTTCAGTTTGGGATCAGCTATGATCTCATGGTAGAGTAGGAAGCAATCTAGCATTGCTCTCAGTGCAGCGGAAGTAGAATACATTTCTTCATGCTCTGCCAGTTGCGAAGCTATATGGCTTCGAAATTTGTTGATCGGCCTATTTGAATTAGAGATTATAGCAACCTTGATTCTGTGTGACAACCAAAGCTGCATAAAGAAGACAAAGGATCCTGTATTCCACGATAGGTCGAAGCACATAGAGACCCATTATCATTACATTTGTGACATGGTACAAAGAGGAGCCTTGAAGCTCCAGTACATTAGCACGGATGAACAGGTTGTTGATGTGTTGACCAAGCCCCTATCTCGTGTGAAGTTTGAGTACTTCCGAGATAAGCTTGGCATAGTCTGAAAGGACCTTCCTCGAAAGGGGGAGTAGTTGTTGTGATGAGATATTCCCTGCTTCCAACCTTATGGTTGTGATGTAAAGCAGGACTTGTATCTTTCTTCTAACCCAATTGTTAGATGTAAAGCAAGAAGAGACGTTCTCCTTGCTTCTGACCCAATTGTCATACGTAAAGCAAGATGAGATGTGTTCCTTGCTTCTGACCCAGTTGTTAGACATAAAGAAAGATGAGATGTGTTCCTTTCTTCTGACCTAGTTGTCAAACGTAAAGCAAGATGAGATGTGTTTCTTGTTTCTGACCCAGTTGTCAGGCGTAAAGCAAGATGAGATGTGTTCCTTGATTATGACCCAGTTGTCATATGTAAAGCAAGATGAGATGTGTTCCTTGCTTCTGACCTAGTTGTCAGACGTAAAGCAAGATGAGATGTGTTCCTTGCTTCTGACCTAGTTGTCATATGTAAAGCAAGATGAGATGTGTTCCTTTCTCCTGACCTAGTTGTTAGACGTAAAGCAAGATGAGATGTTCCTTGCTTCTAACCTAATTGTTAGACGTAAAGAAAGATGATATGATGAGACTAGCACTGAGCTTCCGGATGGATAGTTGTGACGTAAAGCTAGTCTAGTATCCTGCTTCCGATCGGATGGTTGTGACGTAAAGCAAGAAGAGTACCTTGCTTCCAGCTTGAGTGATGTGACGTAAAGAAAGACAATGAGATGAGACAAGTACTGAGCTTCCATCTTGACAGTTGTGACGTAAAGCCATTCTTGTATTATGATGAGCCATCCTTGTGCTGTGATGATGATGATGTATCATTTCTTATACTAATACATATTGATGCAAATGATGATGGAATTCCTTTGAGAATGACGATGATGCCGATGAAGAAAACTTCCGATGATTTATAGATATGCCAGTCAGTGTTCCAAGATGATATTGATGATGTTGTCCTCTCACCCACTTGATGTTGTTGATGATGTTGTCCTCTCTCTCTCACATGATGCTTCTGAAGAATACCCTTCTTATTAAGGGGTAGTATTGAAATAATGTAATTGCAAAGAGTATTATTATTATTATTGATATATTATTCATAGGATCAATCCCCATTGTGGATTGATCATGTCGGTTATTGTAGTAGGACCAAATCCCATTTTGTGGATTGGTCAAAAGACAATTGTAATAGGCAGAATAAGAAGTCGGCCCCAATAGATATTAAAGAAGCCCATAAATATAATAAAGGTGGGTTTACCCACCCAGTTTGATAAGTCGGCCCTGCCAGTGAAGAGACACTTCACATGTGCCAGAATTGTATAAATAAAGGAGGCTAGCACCTCACTTAGACACAACTCACTTGCTCATTTTGAGAGACAAGTTCAGATCTACTACCAGAGAAGGAGAGAGAGAGTGGCGCATATCTGGGAGAGGACTTTCTGTATTTGTTTAAGAGATCTCTTGGCATTGTATTGGCTATCTATATTAAGGAAGTTTTGTTGGTATTTCTTCCTTTAGAGGGTTTCCCAGGATAAATGTTGTGTCTCTTGTGATTGTGTATTTCTCAGTGATCTTGGATTATGTTATTGTTATCTAATGAAATTCAAACATCTATAATAATGGCTTAAACATTAACAACTGGAAATATGATTACAAAGATTATTTTGTTTCTAGTTGAGTAGATTAGGGGTGTGTTGAATAAAGCTCATCATTCGAGAATTTATTTTTCAGTTTGTTTATACAATTGATCGACAATAAGACTCCATAGCCTAACAAAGGCACTGGGGTGTAGCTTTCCTTTTCCATTTTTTATTAGTTTGTGTGTGAATAAAGACTCCATAGCCCAACAAAGGCACTGGGGTGTAGTTGCAGTTTTAATTTCAATAAGATGCTTGCTGAGAGACAATAGAAAATACACATGGATGGTAGATAGAGATAGAGGTAAGAGAAGGAAGGTGGGAGCAAGTTATTTAATCCCAAGGCACTGATCTACAGTTATTAGCACCTCACATCGACGTGTTATCCCCATTTAGAGCCAATGTTAAGACCTAAGTCTCCACTCCTTCCCCTCCTGCCTCTTTTCCCTATGCCTTTATCAAATTATTTCTCTTCTGGTTGGTTGAGACAATTTCCCATTACTAAATGACTCAGGTTTTTTTCATTGTCTTGCTTGACTGATTCTTTGCGTGGATTTTTTTGTTTTCTTAAAGGATAAACACATATCGTGATTTGGTTCGAAATACTTGTCATCATAGTTTCCACTAATAGAGACATGCAGGTCCACCAAGTCTGTTGTGTGCACATGGAGACATCCAAGTCCAAAAATCCCTCTGTAAGCTCGGTAAGCTTTCAAAGAAACTGACAGCCAATCAAAACTGTCCATTTTTTATCCAGGTGGATATTGGTGGCCATCCACCTTTTTCGACTGGCTCAAAACAGTTTTCTGGCAATTTTGGCAATTTACTATTTTTAGCAGGTTTTAACTTCCGGGGCCATTTTGAGGGCCTAAATGAAGGTTTTTTTAGATCGAGTTTCTCAATGATAGCCGAAGGCATGATTGAGCCCCCAAAATGAATCTCCTCGACGATATCTTTCCAACGATCTATCACACGCCTAAAACAGAGATCGTATGCAAAAGTTACGACCCCGGGAAGTTGATGTACTAACTTACCCAAACGGGGCCCACATGACTTTTGGTGCTTCATCTCCTAGGGTTAGGTTTTTGGATGTCTGTGACTTTTGGCATTCTTGTCTATTGTAAAAAGGCCTGTAGAGCCTCATTGTAATGATCTTCTCACATATGCAAGTAGCAACCACATCTCTTCTCAGAGATAAGCTACCAGCGTCATAGCTAGTTTATTTCCATTCTATCTGTAAGCATATTTCAGTCATTTGTTATTAATGAAACGAAATATTATTTCCGCTGCATCTCTACGTTTATGTGTATTTCTGTATTTCATTGTGTTCCTACATAAATCCGGATCAGTGGTATTAGAGTGGTCTGCTCATTCTCAATCCTTCTTTGCATGTCCCCAACAAGATCAGGGTATAAGGAGTTGGGACTTGATCTGGTTGAACCTTTGCGAGATCAACCTCACAAACCCTGAGGACCGCCCATGGGGGAAGAAAAGAAATATGAGGGAGTAGGAGATCCTATCAAAATGTTGCTCAAGGAGGCCCTCGAGAAACAAAGGAACGCGATGATGGACAACTTTGCCCAGATTCTTCAACGGATTCCAACTGGCGGTGCATCGACATCCAGAAGCCACTCTGGAGGTGCCACTCATTTTAAGGTACAAGTAAACTTTGACATTCCCATATTTGACGACCAAATAGATGCAGATGCCATAGATAGATGGTTGAATCTGTTAGAAGGATATTTCTCAGTTCATGAGTTTTCCGATCGAGAAAAGATTATTTTCGCACTCCTCAAAGCCGCCCCCCATGTCAAGGACTGGTGGGAAACCTACTCGAAGAAAGAGGGCGAGGGAGAACCCTATTTGTTCTCAGCCACACCCACTTGGAATTCTTTTCGAGATGCCATCAAGGAACAATATTATCCCGTGGGGAGCTATGAGGACAAATACATACAATGGACTACTTTGCGGCAGTAAAGGGACCAAGATGTGCATGAGATTACGAATCTGTTTCATACCCTACGCACAAAGTTGGGTAT
>ML790982.1:210959-226782 GCA_009831015.1 Picea engelmannii
AAAAAAAATGAGAAGGAACAAAAAACAGTTGTTAAGTAACCCTATCCTTCACTCCAAGAAGACCTCGCAATTGTGCAAGTTCATGATCGTTGAAGATTTTGTTGAAGATGTAGATGTATGCATGAATATGATGAACTAGATTTACCTTGATATTTCCAAACATATCCACTTTCTCTTCTTATAATGAAGAAGATCGAAATAAAGTTTGGATGAAATTTTGAAAACCGTGCGACCATTTCCGAACAAACATTGAAATTTTGTTGATTTTAAAATGATCATAACTTCACTTCCCAGAGTCCGTTTTGAACGATTGTTTTTTTGAAATTGGATATTTTTCCGAGAGGAATTCAAATATCCAATTTTTTTCTGCAATTGCTTCTCAAAAGTATCATAATTGAATATGATGTGCGCGGCTCTCGTTTTCTCTCCTAAGAGACATGCATGGTGCATGCATGTTGCTCCTGAGATGCATGCATGGTGCATGGAAAAGTGTTTGCATGTGACTCCTAAGATGCATACAATATATATTCCACGTGAAATTCATAAAACAAATGTGAAATGGATTAGACATCATCTGCAATTAATGGAATACAAATTTGTCCAGATACTTGTGTAGAAGACTCTTCAGAATATGAGGCTTGATCTTCTGATGGTTTCTATTCTGGATCTATCTTTCCAATCTCTTGCATAAAATATTCACAATGCTCTTTATTCCTGAATAGAACCTCCAATGTGGTCCATAATTCATTCGGAGTTAAGTATCGTGATTCATCATATACTTGGTGGAGAATTTCAGAAGAAATAAACCAGAGGATACATCCTATGGCCATATCTTGTCTATTGAGAAAGTCATTTTTCTCATCGACGGAATCATGATCTACTTCCATTGACATAGTTATTTGGTACAAGCCTCTGCAGCTAAGCTGAAACATAATTTTTGTCTTCCACTCCAAATATTTATGAGGCTTGAGAAGTATTTCCGATGAATAATCCATATTTTTTGTGTTCTTCAATATTTAATACCTAGAAAAAGAGTATGGTGTGTCTTTTTCCTAGAAATGCTTAGCTCTAATACCATGTAAATGTGTTGAAACATGAGAATAAGAGAAGTAGGAGAGAAAGAATGGAAGAATTCTCATTAACCATATTCCACACTCAAAGGGTGAATAATTTACAATAGATATAGGCTACATGAGTAACTAATGCACCATAGTAGTGATATAGAGAGATCTAGACACTCATTGAAAGACATTGGAGTGAACTGCCACCTAGTCCCAGTTAACTGATCCATGCAATCATCAATTAACTGAGTCATGACTTCCACTATTCTAACTAACTCTAAGATAAAGAGGAAAATCCTATTTTGTAGGGGAATATTCTCTAGAGAGAATATTTTCATCTAAGGAAGATTTCTCAACATTGGACTGTAAAACTTAGGAAAATAATTATAGGTGATTGTGTAATATCTCCAACACTTTCGATATTGAGACCAATGCTTCATACTATGTTGTCAGCACAGTTCTCACTCAACACGGTCATTCAGTGGCATATCATAGTGAGACACTATCAGATGTCATTCGTAAGTACCCCACCTATGAAAAATAAATGTATTCCATTGTACAATCCTATCACTAATAGAAGAATTACATTCTCGGGAAGGAGACAATCATCCACATTGATCACAAGCCTCCGCAGTTCATCCAGACACAAGGTAAATTGCAGAACAACCACCATCAAAATCGGTCCACTTAATTGTAGTAGTTCCATATCAACATCAAGTATAAGAGAAGGAGCACCAATCGTGTTTCTGACTTCCTCAATTGACCTCCAGTTGATGACATACCCACAGTGCTCCACTCATGTGGCCATGAGACCTTTGATTGGACCCAACTCTATAAGAGTGATCTTGACTTTTCCACCACGTACCAATTGTTGGGTACAGGCACGAATGTCACTGAATTTCACCTTAAAGATGGAATATTATTCCATATGGGCCACCTCTGTGTTCCTTCAAGCGAGTGTTCAAAGCTGATTTGGTAAGCTCACTAAAGTCGGATGGCATAAAATTTTGACATTGAAAATATTGTGGCAGTACTACATAAGAATTTCTATTAACCAAAACTTCGATAGGATGTCAGCAAGTATATCAGATCCTGCATTGCATGCACCATTTCCAATAAATCAACTAAGAAGCAAGGAACTTGCACCCCTCTTCCTACTCCTGACAGGCCTTGGGAATCCATCTCAATGGACTACATGTATGGCCTTCCTTCAACCAAGAAAGGAAATGACTATTTTTTTGTGGTTGTTGATCGGTTTTCCAAGATGGCCATTCTGACATCCTGCAAGAAGAGTATCATAGTGGAGACCATTGCCAATATTTTATTTGAACGGGTGTGGGTACATTTTTGGATACCATAGACCATCATCTCAAATCAGGACATCCAATTCCTCATCACTTTTTAGTCGATCCTCTCATCACTGTTGGACACCAAGCTCACTAAATCCACTTCCTTCCACCCCAAAATTGATGGTCAGACAGAGGTCATCAATCAGATGATCGTTCATATATTGTGCATGTAAAAATCTAAGCATCCTCTCACATGGTATGAGAGTCTTCCCTATGTTCATAAAAACTACAAAAAATCTCTCCATAGCTCGACTGGCCACAACCCCTTTTAGGTGGGGATGGGATTTCAACCATTGGGATCCATTGATGTTGCACTACCTCTTGCGAACACACATGCATATTCTTCCCATGTTCAGTCTAAGGCTGAAAAATCCACCAAGTTCATTGAACGGATTCAACACAGGCATAATCTTCCCATGTTCATTCTAAGGTTGAAAAATCCACCAAGTTCATTGAATAGATTCAGCACATCCACCAATAGTTCCATGACCTTTTTTAGAAAGTTAATTCTAATTACAAGCAGTGCCATGATCAACACCGGGTGCCACACAAGTTTCAGGTGGGAGACAAGGTCTGGTTGCATTTGTATAAATAATGTCTTACAGGGCCCCATTAGAAGATTTGTCCACTCCAATATGGACCTTACACCATCATCAAGGTTGTGGGTAAAAATTATTTTGAGATAAATATTCTCCCCTTCCTTGGCATGCAGCTATTGTTCAATGTAGACCTCCTATGGCCATACTTCCCACCTTTATTGGACACATCATAGATCACAAAGCAATTGACACTGACAGAGATCAACCCTGACTGCATGGAACAAGTATTTATTGATCATATGATGGACACTTAGATTAAGGGAACTCACCAATAAAGGATCCAACTTTATTGGGTTGTCAAAGCGGGGTTGTTGCTGCACCAAGGAAAGTGCCTCACCTGGGGCCAAGTTCATCAGACGTTTGCCCATTTGATGGGGGCGCTCAATGAAATGGAGACCATTTCTTCCTAAGGGGAGAGGAATTATATAGGTGGATATCAATGGACACCCACTTATTCCACCAAATCAAAGAACAACTTCCATTTTGGTAGTTTTTCTACATTTTTTTGGGTCCCAAACCTCTGGGGCCATTTTGAGGCCCTAAACGACATTTTTTGGGCTCAACGGTGCCTAGAATGTAGCGACAGGAAAATGCGAGGTTGAATTGAATAAATATGCCTCGGTTATACCTTTATAACTATGTATCGAACGCCCCAAGCAGAGATTGTATGCAAAAATTACGCCCTCAGTAAGTTGTTGTATCAACTACCACCATCGGGGCCCACAAACCTTTTGGTGTTTCATCCCCCGGTGTTATGGTTTTGGATTTTTAGAGTTTTCTCATTATGTTTTATGTTAAAAAGTGCCTTTGGAGCCTCATTATAATCATCTTCTTGTGAATGATCATATCCGTCACATCTCTTCTCATAACTAAGCTGCCAACATTCAAGTAAGTTTGGTTTAGTCTGCATGTTTACAGTTTCAGTATATTCTCTTTATTAATAGAAATAAATTTTTATTGTATCCCTTTGTTTTTCTTGTTATACATCTATATTTCATTCCGTTCCATTTAGAAATCCGGATCACAAGGAGAACAACTTGGAACTAGTAAGCAAGGCTAAGGTAGCCACCTAAAACAATCTTCCAAAAGCTACCCTTACAAGAAAACAATCAAGTGAATAAATAGGGCTCAAGTATATGCCATGAAAGAAACATAATATTATCACTGTAGGTTTCTTGAGGACATCAAGTGTGAGGTGGTATCTATGGAACATATCATTCATTACAAATAAGGTTTTCAAATTTTCAATTGGAAATAGAGTTCAAGAACTGGGTGTCTAATATTGGGTTCTCTCGTACTAGAGACACTAACGTTTTGAAACGTATTGAGATTTATTAGATTAACAAAGCCTTTATTACTTAGGTCATGGAAGAGAAAGGACAAAAATATCAAGATATTTTTCATAAATTGGATCTATTAGATAAGAAATTTGAGGTAATATGCAAAGAAGTCTTTGATTTGGAAATCATTGTGTCAAATCCCACAAATACACCAAATGTTCCTATTGTTGTAGCTAGTTAGGCTCAAACTTCGAAGGGTAATCCATCCAATCACATATTCTTAGATGAGGATGTTGAAGACTTGGTGGATACCCAGAACCAGTAGCACCCTCCATTTCCTCTATCGGGCTAGTTTTATATTATTCTTATGTTATGATAGCTAGGAACAGATAGGCTCTTTCCAGAATTATGCATCCTAACTTCTTTTGTGATGTTAAACAATAATGTTAGGTCTCTGTAAACAAATATTGACTCTATGTTGTTATCAACATATTTGATTCAAACTTTCAGTAATTTTTGGATTTCTTTGTACCTGGTTTCCCATGTGGTGTGTCTCAGACAGTTTTGCTTGTACTTTTTTATTGTGACATATTAATATAATAATGGCCAGATTACAAAAAATAGAAATAGTGGAAATGATATGATATTGGATAGAGTATTCAATGGATAATCCACTGGAATCAACTAAACCACCTAATATGAAATAGATGAATGGGTCTCACTCCCTAGAAGTTGCAACGACATAAAATTCTACAGCAAGTGGGATAGATTTCTAGATTTTAAACACTCAATCGAGGGTTTTTTATAAAGTTCAATAAAGGGCTTAACGAGAGTTTTCAAAATACCTTGATTGAGGGTTAAGTAAACCCTCAATTGAGGTATTTGTGGTTTATAAAAGTATCTCAATCTAGCTAAAGGCCTTCATGGATAATTAAAAAGGGACCTAGATTGAGTTCTGTAGCTTAATTGAGGGTTTACCTAACCCTATATAACACCTTGATCGAGGTCTTAATATATCGATTGAGCACTTAAATTACCTTGATCAAGGGTATGAAAAACACTTTCTTCACACTCTCCCCTTCCAAAAGATGTTACCTAGAATCATGGATTCACCCTCAAGTTTTGTTCATATTAAGTGGTTTTCTAAAGCATAAGTATGATCTTAATTGCACGTAAGATGTTAGTTCATACTAAATAAGTGTGATATTGTAAATACAAATTGTCAATTAAAATGCATATTGAATAATCCTAATGATATTTGCACATAAGTATTATAAAGTGAAAAAAAAATCAAAAGTCCATGTAAAGTCTAAAGTCTAAAACATGTTAATCATAAATTATAAAAAAGATCATAAATTCCATATATAAATTATGAAAAAATAAGTTCATATACATAGAAATAAAATATAGAACAAATAAAATCATTGGGCTATAAACAAACAAATGACATGAGAAACTGGCTATAAAATGCATTGCAAATCCAAACCATGCGGCACCACTAGCCCCATGGCCATCGTCACTGTAGCATCCCCAATTTTAATCCCCATAAATTATAATGTAATTTTATAAACTTGAATTAGGATCGTGAGCCGGCATGATTGGGGGAAAGAGCCCATATTGATTAATATGGTCGAGGGGGGTAAATATGTATTATGTACATTGAAATAATTAGTAAAAATAGAAATCACTGGTTGTGATGCGAGAAGGATGAAATTGGTGGGGGGGATATGATTCCACAAGAGAGGGGGGTCCAAGGGGGAATTACTCATGGGTATTAATCCAACCCACATTCCTAAATTATTATCATTATGAAAACCTTTTATTTTGTTGTTGAGTGTCCCCAAGGCCAATCATTAAACTCATGTAAGAGGGTGGGTGCGAGTGGTCACATCCCATAGTTATTGGAGAGCATGGGTTGAAGTACAATCATTTTTGGGAGGAGTGAGAGTCAAGCAAGCAAGGAAAAAGAAGGGCATTTGTATGAAAAAGGTAGATAGTATTTACATGGATATTTTGGGCAACGAAGAGAGAGTTGAGTGCTGGGAAGAGCACCATCCATGATATGCTTGAGGGCATCCATTTTTTGGTTGTGTGTTATGATGGAAATGAGGCTCGTGTGCCTGTAAAATAGGATGTAATCTTGTAGTGTGTTTACTATTGAGGAAATGGCTCAAGAGCCATGTGAAGCCTGTTATGAGCACTCCTGAAACAACTGAGAATTCCTAAAGTCCCTATATAAAAATTTCCTGGCCAACTCAGTGCACTAGAAGCCCTGATAAATTAATGGTACATCCCAAGGGACTAAGTATATTGAAGGGGGTACATTCCTTGGGTTTTACAGGTTGTGGGAAAGATATAGTTGGTGGATTGAGAACTATTGTAGGAGTATAACTTGGGTTTGGGGTTGATAAGTGTCGAGAGTGGATAGTCAGAGGGGAAAATCTCCTTTTGGACTCATAGCCTTAGCTCGGGGGTGGCCTGCTATTGAGATTTGGAGTAGCAGTGCCTATGGTTGTGAGGTTCATCCATCATATGCTTCTAGCTAGATTATATTTATAAACATATAAGTTTCTATTTTGTTTATTATGATTGTTCCACTATGTAAATGTTTTATTTGAATTTTGGGTAATTCTAGGGTGTTTATTAGATGCATTCATGATTTATAAATGTTGTAGATGCATGGTTAAATCAACAGGTTGTTTGTTGTGAATTGTTATTGGCATGTTTCCCCTTGGTTTTTTTGTTATATGTATGGGGGCATTTTTAGATTCATTTGAAGCAAACATGTTCATATTTTGTAGTGATGGGACTCAACATGGATGTTGGGTACATTACAAAAGGGTATCAGAGCTCAAGCTTGAAAACTGAGCTTGTATGGGCTAGGAGCCAACACGAATTGAGTAGATTCATGGTTGCATATTTCATCCTATGACAAATTTGGGGTAAAATGGTGAACCAAAGTGAAATCCCAAAATTATGAGAAGACTTTGAGATTAAATTCTTTAGAGTAGTCGAAGAAGAAAATTTGCGGCATCGATCTACAAGTCGCGGAGTCAAATTTATCCATGGAAGTCGAAATATTGTAAGTTTTAGGAAATCATGAATTTTAGAAATCGATGGCCCAAATTAATTCGACCTGGAGAATCGACAGTCAAGATTTAGTCAAAAGAGGATCATATCTAAGATTTACTGAAAGGCCTTTGGGAAGAAGGTTTCAGAAAGACTTGCAGTCGGGCATGAGGTTGAGTCTGAAGGGAGGAGTCTGATGTTATGAGACGAATGAAAGAGGATCATTCATTGAATCGAGGGTCAATCTTAGTCATTCACCAAGAGTCAGGTTTTGAAAATTCCTGAAGCAGGGAGTGAATTGAAGTTTGAAGAAGATAAGCCTGAGGAAAGAATCCTGAAAGAAAGAGAGTCGTCAAATAAATCGGGGTCATTCTCAGCCATCAAATCTCAGAGATGTCTTTTAGGGAAGTATTTTCAGAGGCCTCAATAAAGGTTTCTAATAGGGAGTTTGATTTTTTGGGGGGCTATGAGTTTGGAGGGATTTTGCTAGTGTTTTGAACCAAACTGTTTTGAATAAGCCAACAAGGATGAATTTTGGAATAAGGCCATGAATGAAGAATTGGATCAAATAGAGAAAAATGACACTTGGGAACTGGTTCCAAGACCAAAGAATAAGAATGTGATCGACACAAAATGGGTTTTCAGAAATAAATTAAATGAAGATGGACAAGTTACAAGGAACAAATCTAGATTGGTATGTAAAGGATATGCACAGATTGAAGGAATCGACTTTGAAGAAACATTTTCCCCAGTTGAAAAAATGGAAGCAATCTGGTTGCTTTTAGCCTATGCATGCTCCAAAAATGTTAAAGTATATTAGATGGACATAAAATCACATTTTCTGAATGGGGAACTTGAAGAAGAAGTCTACATTGAACATCCAAAAGTATTTCAATTGTAAGAGAATGCAGATTATGTGTGTAAATTAAAGAAGGCCTTGTATGGTCTAAAACAGGCTCCTAGAGCATGGTACTCTAGACTGGATAAGTATCTACAACAAATAGGGTTCAGAAAAGGAAGTGAAGACAACAACCTCTACATCAAGGTAAGTGAAGGTAATATTTTATTAATTGAAGTTTATGTTGATGATATTATTTTTGGTAGTGATGATGACAGGTTAAGGCAGAAATTTGCAAAAGATATGCAGAATGGATTTGAAATGTCATTACTTGGAGAACTATCCTTCTTTTTGGGACTTCAGATATGTCAAAGCAACCAAGGAATCTTTATTTATCAAACCATGTATATCAGAGAAATGCTAAAGAGGTTCAGAATGGAAGATTGCAAACCAGTTATCACTCCCATGCAAACCAGTTGCAAGTTGAAAAAAGATGATGATTCGAAGTCTATAGATCAGAGGCAATACAGGTCAATGATTGGAAACCTACTATATGTGACAACATCCAGACCAGATGTAATGCATGTAGTTGGATAGGTGGCATGATTTCAAGCAACACCAAAGGAGTCATGTGTGTTAGTAGTGAAGAGGATTTTCAGATATCTCAAAGGAATAAAAGAGTTTGGATTATGGTATCCAAAAGGAAAGGATCTATCACTTATTGCCTACATAGATGCAGATTGGGTAGGTTGTATTGATGACTGACGAAGCACCAGTGGAGTAGCATTCTACTTCGGTGAGTAAGAAACAATCATCGGTATCTTAATCTACAATCAAGGCAGATTATATTGCAGCAAAATTATGTTGTACACAGGTTCATTGGATGAAACAAACTCTAAAAGATATACAGGTTGAGTATGATGAGCCCATTCCAATCTATTGTGATAATACAAGCGCCATCAGTATATCGAAGAACCCAGTGATGCACTCCAAGATGAAGCACATTCTAATAAAGTATCATTTTCTACAGGAGCAGGTTACAAAAAAGAACATCAGAGCTGAGTATGTGAGCACAAAAGAACAAGTGGAAGACATCTTCACAAAACCACTTCCACGCGAATCCTTTGAATATCTTTGCCAAATACTTGGAGTTATTTCTACTCCAAAATGAATTCTTTTTTAATGTGTATCTTAAATGTCTTAGATTTACACGAGGAAGCACCATAAGAGGACAGTTCATTCAGGGGGAGCAAACCTGGATGGAAATATGCCTTTGCCTCTGAAATCTCAAAATCTCAAAAATCTCAAGAGGGATAACCTTTGTTCTCATTTCTGCAGAAGTGCAAGGTAAGCACAGGATCCCTGCAAGGTGTGCATAGGCCAAGTAGAGTTTCAGGGTTTGTAACCTGAGAGAATTTTTTAGAGACTGCTGCCGCAAGGAGTGTGCAGAGTCGAAGAGTTCAATACTTGGAAGCATTTGAAGGATTGCCACACGGAGTGCGTGCAGGAGTCTTATTAAAGACTCGAGTTGGGCAGAAATATCAGAAGGGATAGAGCCTTCGAAGTTGTCGAAGAAAATCCAAGAAGCTAGTGCCTTGAAGCATTGAAAGGAGGCGCATCAACGTTGTGTTGTAGGCGGTTAAGTTCCACGGAGAAATACTTTGTTTATTTCGCAGAAGTTCTCGAAGGAAGAAACGGACGGTCGAAATTCTCCGTAGAGAATTCACGAAGTCCTGAGAGTCGTCAGATCTTGCAAAGGAGCAAGCAGGTTACAACTATTGTTTTCTAAAGCGGAAGCTCGGGAGAGATAGGAATATAGATCCAAGTCGACAAGGGTCATTGGATTACTTGTGAACTTTCATTTCGGGAGTTCATGGGTCAAAGAAATGAAAGCTTATCATTAGGATTCACGAAATCACAAAGTCTGAAACCCCGAAAAGGTGGGTAGTTCCATTGTGGGACCGCGTTGATGACACATCAGAATTCAGCATCTGGGCATTTCGAAAGATAGGAGGTCGAGACTTTTGTTTCGAAGTCCCGAAGTAGCAAGTTGCGATAGGGAGTAGCGAGGAGTTCGAGATCTCAGCACTTTGGGTATCGGGATACAAAGGAGGCAGCGCTTCGAGGAGAGAAGTCGTGAAGTGAGGAAGCTGAGCACGAGGGACGCACGGCAGAACCACGAGGTGGGCCCGTGTAATAGACGGGTGGACATGTGTCATCTATTGAAAGGAGTCAACACCTCGTTGACCTCTTGCGTCTCGAGGATTCGCAAGATAAGGGAACGAGAGTCCAACCCTTTGACTCGCGAGTGGTGAGTTGTGACAAGTGCCTTTCGGGTTAGGCCTTGGTCATAGCACTTTGGTCGCACGGAGAAGGTGGAGCTCGCACCTAGCGTTGTTCACATAGGGTAGCTTCCGAAAGGACCTGTGGATTGATAGAAAGGAGATTCCAGTAAGGAATCGAAATTGTCGATCAGGCTCAAAGGGAACAAAGAACAATATTATGAAGCAGATCCTCGACCCGAGTGCCAAGTGGGTTTGCTTATGGTTTGGTATTAGAGCTTGACTCTGTTTGTATACTTCAGACAGGGAAAGCAAGAAAGAATCTCAGCCATGCCGCTGAGAAGAAGAGACAGACAAACACCTGATCTACCAGAGGAAAGGGAGATGTCTAGAGAAAGGGGTAGGCAGGTGCAAAATCCAGCCATGGAAAGCGATCTGTGTGACATATGCGCTAGACTCGTGGATGTAGAAATAAAACAGAGGTGCACAACTGATGTTGGAGATGTCAGTGAATCTTAAAGTGAAGATGAAGCTGGACATGAAGGAGAAGAATTTGTAGCAGAAGATACAGCAAATGAACGCCTGATTAGGGTTGTTACAAGAATGGGTGCTAGAGCAAAAATGGACATTCCAGTATATGAGGGAAAACTGGATGTTGAAGAGATTCTAGATTGGATTAGAGCTCTGGACACATATTTTGACTATGAAGATGTCGAGGAAGAAAAGAAGGTCAAACATGCTGTCACAAGAGTTAAAGGACATGCAGCATTATGGTGGGGTGAACTGCAAGTTGACAGACGTTGCCAAGGCAAGAAGAAAATCAAGAGTTGGGATAGGATGATCGCGAAAATGAAAGCAAAATTCATTCCCAGGGATTACCAAATTACTCTGTTTCGAAGAATGCAGAATTTGAGACAGAAGTTGATGACAATGAAGGAGTACACTGAAGAATTCTACAGGCTGAACATCAGAGCAGGTCATCGGGACAACGATGATGAAAAGGTTGCCAGGTATATGAATGGTCTGAGATACGACATTCAGGATGAGATGAGCATGATGACCATTCGAACTGTGGAAGATGCTTATCAGATGGCTCTGAAGGATGAAGAGAAGATGAGCCGAAAACAAGGTCAAAGAGGCCAAGGCAGAAGCCAAGCCAGAGGTAAGACAGTTTTCCAAGATAGGAATCAGAAGCCTAAGGAAGAGTGGAAGAAACATCAACCTCAAAATGAGAGATGTGGAAGCTCACAGAGGGGGCAGTATGTTGAACAGAGAGGACAGTATGTTGATAACGACATTTTTCCTCGTACTAGAGGTAGAGGAAGAGGAAGAGGAAGAGGTGGAGTGGTAAAATGATTCACATGCGGAAAGGTCGGACACAAGTCTTATGAATGTCCAGACAAGAAGAAAGAGGAAGGAGAGGCTCACATTGTTGAAGCTCAAAGGCGAAATGTTGAGGCAGAGGATGTTGAAGGTGGAAGATCGCTTATGATGCGAAAAGTTCTCTTAACACCAGAGAAGGAGGTGGAGAGTTCAGTCCAAAGGAATAGACTTTTTCGGACTACTTGCAAGACCAAAGATTGGGCATGCAAAGTCATCGTGGACAGTGGTAGCATAGATAATCTCGTTTCTACAGAGATGGTAGAAAAGCTGGAGCTGGAAACAACTAAACATCCAAGCCCATACAAAGTTTCATGGTTGCAAAAAGGACATCAAGTAAATGTCACTAAACAATGTTTAGTTGAATTTAAAATAGGTGGATATAGGGATGAAATACTCTGTGATGTTATTCCTATGGATGTTTTTCATCTATTACTGGGTAGACCATGGAAGTATGATAGGAATGTGATTCATGATAGGAGAATGAACACATACACCCTAGAGAAGAATGGGAGAACTCACATGTTTCTTCTGATTAAAGATAAAGAAGTAAAACCTAAGGTAAGCAACACTATGTTGCTTCTGATTAAAGATAAAGAAGTAAAACCTGAGGTAAGCAACACTATACTTCTCATGAGTGGGAAGGAACTTCTTACAAAGGTTAAGAAGAAGGAGGAAACCCAATTCATTGTGGTTAGGAAGCCTAGAATTGTTTTAACCCACACAAAGGTACAGATGATTTACTGGAAGAGGTTCAGAAATTGTTGGAGGAGTTCGCTGATATAGTAGTGGACGAACTACCTTGTTCATTGCCACCGATCAGAAGTGTAAGTCATCACATTGATCTCATACCTAGAGCTAGTTCACCAAACAAAGCAGTGTACAGATTGACGCCGCAGGAGAATGAAGAGGTCAAAAGACAAGTCCAGGATTTAATGGACAAGGGTTTGGTCAGAGAAAGCTTGAGTCTGTGTGTTGTTCCGACAGTTCTCAGTCTGAAGAAAGATGGAGGCTGGAGGATGTGTACTGAATCGAGGGAAATCAACAAGATAACCATCATGTACAGATTTCCATTGCCAAGGATGGATGATTTGATGGATTGTTTGAGTGGGGCCAAATTGTTTTCAAAGATCAATCTGAAGAGTGGTTATCATCAAATTCACATGAGAGAAGGTGATGAATGGAAGACATCCTTCAAGACTAACGAGGGGTTGTATGAATGGCTTGTTATGCCATTTGGCTTAACAAACGCGCCAAGTACTTTCATGATATTAATGAATGAAGTCCTGAAGGATTTCATCGAAAAATTTGTCATTGTGTACCTTGATGACATACTGATTTTCAGTAAAATAGAGACAAAGCATCTGAAACATTTAGCTACAGTGATGAAGAGGCTATAGCAAGAGAAGCTACTGATAAACATGAAGAAATCCTCATTCATGAAGACAAAGCTCATCTATTTGGGGTTTGTTATTTCTGCAGATAAATTGAGGATGGATCCAGATAAGGTGGAGGTAATTAAGAATTGGCCATCGTCGAAGAATATCTTTGAAGTTCGGAGTTTTCACAGATTGGCTAGTTTCTACAGGAAGTTCATCAAGAATTTCAGTGAAATTAGTGCACCGATGATGGACACAGTGAAGAAGAGACACAAGTCTTTTCACTGGACAGAAGAAGCTGAGAAAAGTTTTAATTTGTTGAAGAGGAAAATCACGGAACAACCAATTCTGGTGTTGCCTGATTTCCAAAAGACATTTCAAGTAAAATGTGATGCAAGTGGATTTGCAATAGGGGCAGTCTTGAGTCAAGAAGACGGGATGATAGCATACTTCAGGGAGAAGCTGAACGAAGCCAAGATAAAATACTCCACATATGACAAGGAGTTCTATGCTATTATTCAGGCATTGAAAAAGTGGAGACATTATTTAATCCCTAAGGAGTTTGTCTTATATAGTGACAATCATGCATTGCAATTTGTGACTCAAGAAGAGAAGTTGAATCAAAGACATGCAAAATGGGTTGAATATATGAAAAATTTCACTTTTGTAATTAATCATATTTCTGGTACTACTAACAAAGTTGTTTATGCTTTGAGCAGGAAGTGTTTGCTATTGCAGAAGTTCAGAGTCAAAACATTGGGTTTTGATGATCTCAGGAACATGTATAAAGATGATCCAGACTTTAAGGAGGTGTATGAAGTAGCTGAGAATCTAGTTCTCAGGGACAGGAGTCAATGGGAAGAATACATGATCCAGGAAGGATTACTGTTTAAGGGTAACCATCTTGGTATTCCAAAATGCTTGATGACAGAGAATTTGCTGAAGGAGAAACATAGTGGAGGATTGGCCAGACATTTTGGTCATGACAAGACGTTCTCAAAGTTGAACGAGTCATATTTTTGGCCAGGAATGAGAGCAGATGTCAAAAGATTCATGGACAGATGTAGAATTTGTCAGCATTCAAAAGGAAAGAGGCAGAATGCAGGCTTATATCAACCATTACCCATACCTGAGAGTCCGTGGGATGCAGTAAGCATGGACTTCATATTGGGGTTGCCAAGAACACAAAGATGGTTCGACTCGATCTTTGTAGTAGTGGATAGATTTTCCAAGATGGCACACTTCATACCATGTCAGAAAACTAGTGACGCAACTCACATTGTGAATCTGTTTTTCAAAGAAGTCATTCGAATTCATGGCTTACCAAGGAGCATAGTTTTGGATCGAGACACCAAGTTCATAGGACACTTCTGGAGGACCTTATGGAAGAAGCTGGGAACAAATTTTTCATTCATTTCAACTTATAATCCTCAGACGGATGGATAGACAGAAGCTGTGAATAGAAGTTTGGGAGACTTGCTGAGAAGTCTGGTGACTGAACATCACAGCCAGTGGGACAACATTTTACCATAGGCGGAATTTGCATATAAAGACTCACTAAACAGGAGCACAGGACAGAGTCCATTCCAGATTTTTTATGGCATGTAGCCAAGAGGGGTTTCTGAATTGAGAGATTCAGGACAGAATGCGACTAGAAGTGCTAGTGCAGAAGATTTCGCAGAAGCAATGAAGGAACTTCACCGCCAGGTGAAGGAGCGACTGCAAAACTCGAGCCAAGAATATAAGAAAAGAGCAGATCAATGCAGAGAGAACTTCAATTTGAAGTTGGATATTTGATTCTTGCACACTTGAGAAAGGAAAGGTTCCCAAGAGGGACATATAACAAACTGAAGATGAAGAAGATCGGACCATGTAAGGTCTTGAAGAAATTTGGGGCGAATGCATATGAGATTGAATTACCTGATGGGATCAGAATTTATCTAATATTCAATATCTCAGATTTGTACCCTTATAAAGCTAAGGAAGTAGGAGCAGGTAATGAACAACCAGAGGTTCATTGGACAAAACAGATGCCAGCTGCAGAAAATCCACAGATGGAGAGTATATTGGACAAAAGAGTTAGTAAGAGGACCAGGCGAAAGGAATACTTTGAATACTTGGTCAAATGGAAGGGTCGTCCAGTTGAAGATGCCAGCTGGGAAAATGAATCAGAGATCCAGAAGCATGGAAAGACCATGTGAGAGCTCATGGACAGGAGCCCATGAAAATTTTCAAGCAAGGGAGTATGATGTAGGAGCATCGCAAGCGTCGCCAGCAGCAAGTGAGCGCGAGCAGTGACAACACATTTTGGCACATGTTCAAGAGTGTTTTAAATGTTTTGAAGTGGAATGCGCCAAAGTCTTAAATGTTATAATTAAGAGAGTGCGTACTTGCATAATGTAAACAGACCTTGAGCGATCCGCTCTCGTCCATAGTAGGTAGAAGCTTTTATGAGTAATGAATGTAAGTAGATAGAATTTAATGTTAGATTAGACGAATTTAGGACCAGAGGGAAATGGGATATAGACACCCTCATAATGTATAATTTGTAACATTATCAAGATCAATAGTATTGAGCATACAGAG
>ML790983.1:1371-26849 GCA_009831015.1 Picea engelmannii
GGGAATGGAAATTAAAAGAGATTGTGCGAACATGAAACTCTAGTTGAATCAGAGAAAATATGTTGAGAAGATATTGCAGAGGTTTAATATGCATGGAAGTAAACCGGTCAAGGTTCCTATTCCTATAGGTGTAAACTTATTTGCAGATCAGTGTCCCAAGACACATGAAGAAGAAGAGGACATTTCCCATGTTGCATATGCCAGTGTAGTTGGCAGTTTGATGTATGAAATGGTCTATACTAGACCGGACATTGCACATGTAGTGGGAGTTTTGAGCAGGTATATGTCAAAACCAGGGAAGGAGAATTGGACAATAGTAAAGAGGGTCTTCAGGTATTTGCGTGGCACAACCAATTATGGATTATGCTACCAAGGAAGACTAGGATTGGACAAAGTGGTGGACATACATGGCTTTGTTGATGCAGACTAGGATGGAGATCTGGATCGCAAAATATCTAGTTGGATGAGCAAAAGATAGGCTGTAGTGGCACTCTCAACTACAAAAGTTGAATACATGGAAGCCACTCATGCAAGCAAGGAAGCATGATGGTTACAAAGATTGTGTTCAGGTATTGGGTTGGTATAACAAGCAATGAGATTAGATTGTGATAGTCAGAGTGTGATATTCCTGGCAAAGAACCCATCTTATCATTCGAAGACAAAGCATATTGATGTTTAGTATCAGTTTGTGAGAGACATGGTTGAGGAAAAGAAGGTGTTGTTGGAAAAGGTTGACACTTTGAAGAATGTTGCAGATTTATTGATAATGTTCGTGAGCACAGAAAAGTTCTCCTGGTGTAGAGTAATAATGGGCATTTCCGCCCTGGATTGTTGACTATATAACCATGTGGACCCCTGGATGCAAATAAAACAACAAGTGGGAGAATTTTGGGTATATGTTATATTATTTGCATGTGTGTGTGTGGGTGTGTCAAGTTAGCAGATTTTGCTATTTTTAACGGTTTTCTAAATTAATCCCGGATTAAGGGATTAGGGTTTTGGTATCTACGGAATACCTAAAAACATTGTATATATTATATGGTGAATGGTAAAATTCAATATAATGAATATAAGAAAGGTTTTCCCCGGTTGAGGATTTCTGGTATAAATCTATGTGTACTATGTGTATGAGCGATTGATTAATTTATGTTTTACTTAAGAATCTATATGCATTACTTTACTTCACAGGTTTAAAACATACAGTATTAACATATTTATTAATTTTATTATTACATTATAAATAATTCAATTTATACATTACATTAATTAAATCATGTACTTTACATTATTATTAATCAAGTAATACATTACATTCATACAATAATTTATACATTAATATCTTAATACTTTAATTTATAAATTACATTAATTATTTTATTATTTAATACATTTAATATTTATAATTCCCTGGATGGGGTGCCACGTCGAGAAGGGAGGACATGCGGGAATGAGCTGGGAAGGGCCATAATTAATGGCCACCAGCTCCCATCTCCTCACCATTAAGATGGGAGTGATCCTGAGCAGCCAAAACCATAGGACGAAGCCTCTCATGTGAGTGAAGAGGATGACAGACTAGTGCACTAAGAGCATAGCCTTAATGGCCATGGCTATCACGATCACATTCATCCTTATCAGTCACCCTGATGGATATGCGATGCCTTTGGAAATTGAATGTCCTCTGGGACACTCATCAAGTCGGCATTTCGGTTATAGCTCTTCTTCTCTACATGCCGAGATCAAGGGGACGACCTCGCAGAGGCGCTGCGTGGTATGCATCTGACTCCCATAGGAAGCAGCAAAAGAAGTTGGAAAAAGCGTTGGCTATGCCATGCACTCGGAGAACCAAGAAGCCTGGGAGAACCAGAATGCCTCCCATGGCGTATGTGGAGGAGATTGTTCCGGAAAAACCCATCCAGGTTCCCCCAGAACATATCCTCTTCACTGTCCTGGATAATTTGGATCTCCCCACCTGTTTCGTGAATGATGCCAAGCCTCAGGTTCCATGAATGACACACAGTCACAAGGAAGATGACCCAGCATGGAAATACACAACTTGCCATGTTGAGGAAGAATTCTCGGGCAACACAGAAGAAAAGCAAAATTCAACAAGCGACGAACCTCTAGATGAAGCGGCCCAATAGGACAAGATGGAAGGATAGCAAGGTGGTAGCGTAAATGAAGACAAGGAGGACATCGATTCACATAAGCCAATTCCCCTCTCCTCCCCTCAGAGAGAATGGCAGGACCAACCTCCACTACTCCACCTGGAGCACCTGGAACTGATCTTTGAAATGTGCAGCATGGTGGAAGATGAAATCCAAAGGGTCATCCAAATCAGCCAATGCCTCGACATGATCTATGCTTCTTACTCCAGCACATCTCCAAGCCGGCAATTCTGTACGTGCGCACAGGCCTATGCGCTTCCAATCAGAATGGGAAAGAATGGCAAAGATGACGAGAACACCCGGTAAAAGGTTTTGTGAATGTTCATAGTTAGAAATTTTCTTTTGTTTCAAACCAGAGCTTTAGCTTAGTTAGACTATAGTTATGTTGACAGTAGTAAGTTAAGGAATAGACTTAAACTAATGGAAGCCATGCGTCCTGGTTTCCTTCGGGCAGGACGGATGGCAGCTTGGTTATTTTTGTTTGAAAACAAGTGGCATGGAACGACCGACTGTCTCTGTTTCTTTTTTTAGGCAGGACAACTAGCATGCCAAAAGACTTTGTAAACCTGCAACTTCAATATAACATGATCCTCCTTTTTTACTTAAAAATAAATAAATATTTATAATTATTATTTTATACGTTAATTTATATATCATTAATGTATTATTTAATTAATACATTAATACTTTAGTACATTAATATATTAATTGGTCACTATATTAATGTTTAAATACTTTATTAATACATAAATAATGTTTTATTGTATTAATAATTTAATTCAATACATTAATGTAATGCTTAAATTTATGTACCAATACATTAATAACAATACAATACTAATAATTAATTTAATACATTATAAAGTGTAAATTTAATGTATTAAAACTTTCTTAATATACTATTGGTTTATTAATGTATTTTCAATGTATTACTTTATTAATGTAGCATATTGTATTAATTCATTAATGATTATTGTATTTATTGAATTAATGTTTTCTTGAATATTGTATTAATGAATTCATGATCATTTCTTGATGTTGCAATATGATGAGCGTATGCCATCATTGCAATTTGATGTACAAAACCAACCAACACAATGTGACGTACACTAATACTACATTGTAATAGGAAGCACAAAACCCTACATTGTAACATCACGATGTGATGGCAATAGTAACATTGCAATCTCACAAACATAGTAACATCACAATGTGATTATCATAAATAGATGTCGCAATGTGACGAACATAGCCTTGTCGTTTCATTTTGATGAACATATCCTCACAACACAATGTTACACACATATCCTAATGTCACAATGTGAAAAACATTTCCAGACATTGTACTGTGATGAACATAACCCCTTGTCGCAATGTGATGTATAGAAACCAATATGGCATTATGACAAACATTTCCATATGTCGCATGTGACGAATATAACCCCTTGTCACAATGTGATGTATAGAAGCCAATGTTGCAATGTGACAAAGATTTTCAAATGTCACAATGTGACGAATATAACCCCTTATCACAATGTAATGTGTAGAACCCATTGTCTCAATGTGACAAACATAACCCTACATTGCAATGAAATGAACATTTCCTCATGTTGCAATGTGATGAACATTGCAACATCCATATGTGTCATTCATGCTCATACCTAATTATGTTACAAAACTCTTTCCTTTGTCACAATGCACAAAAATTTCTAACGACGGAATGTTACTCACATAGACTAGTCATCACTATGTAATGAACCATAGCACCACGATGTGATATATGTGCATATCCTCACGTCACAATGTCACAAACATTTCCAAACATTGCAATGTGAGAAACACAACCTTTTGTTGGTATGTGATGCATAGAACCTTATGTCGCAATGTGGCAGACATAGCCCAACATTGCAATGACAAACATAGCCCAACATCACATTCATACAATAAGTTATACATTGATGTTTTAATACTTTAATTTATAAATTATTTAATAAATTTAATACTTGTATTTACTATTTTATAGATTTATTTATATAACAGTTCTGTATTATTTTATTAACACATTAATACTTTAGTACATTAGTGTATTATCGTACTTGTACTCACGTGCATGACATAAGTAAATCAGGGTGAGAATCGAACATGAGACTTCATTTACAATTTTCCTTCCATTTACACGGCACTTACCAATCCGTCTACACCTTGTATTATTTATATTAATAGTTTAATGATGTATTATTTAGTATTGTATTAAATTATTTAATAATTTAATTAATGCATTACATTATATATTAATGTATAATAAATTTAAGTTATACATCATGCTAATTATCATATACTTTACATTATTAATAATCAATTAATATAGTTGACGTACATGGGAATCTAGAGGGCCAATATACCTCAGCCTACCCTGAAGATTGACCAAAATGGTCCCTACGTTCCCGAATGGCGAGCACCAAACCCCACGTAACGAGGTTGGGGTTCACATCCCGGATGCGGTGCATCGACCAAAATGATGTGATAGAATAGACAGTTCATCCGCCCGACCGAATAGTAACACGAATTGTAATTAGCCGCCGACAGGGGACAGTTGTCACTTTGATAGCGATGAGTGCCCCACCCCACCATTTTGAAATGGCTTCTTCGTCTGGTTCTAAATTACATTATTTTTTTTATTTTACAATACATTTAATACTTGTAATTACTATTTTATACATTAAAAATATATCATTAATGTATTATTTAATTAATACATTAATTTGGTACATTATTATTTTTTTTATTTTATAATACATTTAATACTTGTAATTACTATTTTATACATTAAAAATATATCATTAATGTATTATTTAATTAATACATTAATTTGGTACATTATTGTATTATCCAATCAATATACTAATACATTATTAATATTTTATTATTTTATTTGATTTATTGTATTAATATTTTAATATAATTATATAATAGTTAAATGTATTAAAAATGTATTTTTACTTTAGTAATTTATTGTAAGAATTTATTAAAGTATTAATCTATTTATAGTGTAATAATATATTAATTAATTAATACAATGATGATGATGTTGATGATTAACTTCCACTAAGATGATTGGTCTATCATACCTTAAGAGGATAAGTGATTACTTATGATTCTTTATGTATAGCTATAGAACTCGAGATCACCCCAAACTTTAAAGTTTTATCAAAATTCAAAATAATTCAAAATGGATTTCAAAATATATTAATAAACTTTAATTACAATAAAAAAGAATTTAACTATTTTTTACTTATGTATAGCAATAGAACTCTAGATCACCCCAAAAATTGAAATAGATTATACAATATTAATATTTAAAGTTTAAAGTTTTATCAAAATTCAAAATGGATTTCAAAATATTATAATAAAATTTAATTACAATAAAAAGAAATATTAATAAACTTTAATTACAATAAAAAGAAATTGAACCACTTTTGATTTATGTATAGCCATAGAACTCTAGATCACCCAAAAAATTGAAATAGATTATACAATATTAATATTTAAACTTTGCCCAAAGGGGTTGGATCCAATGGTGGAAAGCGAGGAGTTTTTCACCGTTGGGCAAGGTTCAATTCTCATGAGGGCTTTACCTGGAGCCATGGGGACACCTTGAGGTAGTGGTCGAATGTGTGGTTGCACCCAGAGATACTATAATAAATGGTATCATGACCCGTGCACACATAAGTGGATCAAAGCCCACCCCCATGTCCTTCAACTTTTAAAGGTCCCCGAGGTGTAGGACAGTCGGTGACGGAGTGTGTTGTTAATCCACTCCGTGATGTTAAAGTCACCGGTTCGAAACCTGCGGGGACAAAAAATCCAACCATGTTAAGGGTTGGTGTGGCTCAGGCTGGGTGCGATCCCCGGGTGATTTTGATGGCTTAGATGCCCCTGAGTTGCGGTTTCTCAAGCCACAGGTTAATCGCGTGCCCAACAGGTCCCGCACAAATTAACAAACAAAAAAAAAAAATATTTAAACTTTAAAGTTTTATCAAAATTCAAAATAATTCAAAATGGATTTCAAAATATATTAATATATTAATCACATAAATTTTGGGCCATGGAAAGCCACTACAATTCCAAAAAAGGATCCCCATGTCCCAAATTCCTATTTATTATTATCTTTGGTTTCTATCCCTAACAATAGCTTTTCGATTTCTAATTATTGTCCATTTTCCTTCTTTCCTGGCTTATTTTACCTTTTGAACTTCCTTCCTTAATTCAGCTTGGTCTTCGGGAATGAGGTCTTGATTTATAAATATTAGTGACCCTTTTAAGCTCTCAACCTATCTTTATGATCAATTATTTTTCCTAGCCTCTTTGCTTCTATGATGTAAGTTGTATCAATTTGTGATTTATTTTTTAATTCTTATTTTACTATTGCTAGCGTATCCTCTTCTTGTTGTTCTTTTATACCAAAAATTATGAGGTTCAAGTCTCTTTCGTTACGCTCATGGTCAAGTTTAGTTCGATTAGCTTATTCATTTCCTCTTTGATGGGTTTGATATCCAATTTGTTTTCCATATTACTGAGGGTCAAATTGTTGGTTAGTTTTTCTTCTAGCTCTTTAATCATATCTCTCATGTTGTGATTTTCTTCAACCCCTCCTTCTCGGGGTGATTGTTTATGTTTTTCCATTTCTTGAATTCTATCCTTCAATGTCTGCAATTCACTCTTGAACCCTAAGAATCTATCCTCTATTTGAGTTTGAATGGTATCTTTAATTTTTTTTATCAATCATTGCCTCTAGCTCTATTTGGAGTTTTACCTCTCTTTGTTCACTCCTTTTTTCTAATGTTTCTAACTCTATTTGGATTTTGGCATCTCTCTCTTCTCTTCTTTTTTCTATTGATTCCATATAGTCGTAAAGGATCTCTAGGTAGGGTGATTTTAAGGGGCCTCCCCTTGTTAGGCCGAGCTTTTGGAATAGGTGGTGGAGTGCTCATATTAAAAAGAAGAGAAAAAATATGTAACAATTAATATTATGGATTGACTTTGTATCTCAAATCAACTTTTACTTATGAAACTTAAAATAAATAATGAATAAAATATATTTAAATCTCTTTACTTAAAATTAAAATTGAATCAAAGTAAAAATCAATCCCTCAACCCGTTGAAGAAGACAAAAATAATTTCCGAAAACTCCAGAGAAGTTCGAAGAAACCTGGAAAAAAAAAGGTAAAAATCAAAGAGAAGTATTATTCCTGTTCAAAACCCCAAAGAAGTACGGAGAAACCTGGGTAAAAAAGGTAAAAATCAGACTTATTCCAGTTCAAAACCCCATATATATAATCTTAGAAATAAAATATCTCCTTACAAAAAAAAAAAAAAACAATTCAAAAACAAGAGCTATTTATTAATTAACCTATTACATTAATGTATTGATACTTTAATTTTTACATTACATTAAGATATTAATTAATCAATACATTAATACTTCAATATATTAATTTATTTATATTAATACATTAAAATTAATTAATAAATCATTAATATATTAATTCATTTATGTAATATCATATTAATTTATTTATACACTATTAATATATTTTTGCATTACTAATGTATTACTTTAAAATTTATTTAGTAATAATGTAATTCAATATATTAATGTAATGTTTAAATTTAAGTGTTAATACATTAATTGTGATAAATACTAATAATAAATTTAATATATTAATAATTTATTAATGTAATTTTAATATATTTATTTAATAATATAGCAAAATGTGTCAATGCATTAATGATTATTGTATTAATTGAAATAATGTATACATGACTATTGTGTTAATGACTTGATACTTTAATGTAAAAATGTAATATATTAATGTTTTTATATTTATATAATAATATTTTAAAATAATTTTAATGTATTCTTATTTTATTATAATATTAATAGTTTAACTATATATTATTTAGTTTTGTAAATTAAAATATTTATTAATTTAATTAATAAATTTAATTATACATTTATGTATAAATAATTTAATTTATACATTACATTAATTAAATTATTAAATTATGTACTTTACATTATTATTAATCATTTAATACATTACATTCATACAATAACTTATACATTAATGTTTTAATACTTTAATTTATAAATTACATTAAATTTTTAATACATTTAGTATTTATATTTACTGTTTTATACATTAATTTTTATATTTATTTAATTAATACATTAATGTATTATCCCATCAATATATTATTAATATTTAATTTAATGTATTATTCCATCAATATATTAATATTTAATTACTTTATTAATATTAAATTACCTTTTTAATTACTTTATTAATATTAAATTATCTTATTAATGTTTTAATACTTTATTAATAGATTAATAATGTTTTATTATATTAATATCTTAATATAATAATATAATATTTTAATACATTATAAATGTATTTTTATTTTATTCACTTTTTATTAATATTTTTTTATTTTAATATATTATTGTACTTCTAATATATTTTTATTTTATTAACTTATTGTTAAGACTTTATTAATGTATTTATAATTTAACAATGTATTAATTAATTAATACAATACATTAATAAGATATTTATTAATTAAATTATTGTATCATTAATACATCACATTATACATTAAGGTATTGATACTTTAATTTATATATTACATTAAGGTATTAATTAATTAATCAATACATTAATACTTAAATATATAATGTAAAAATTAATTAATAAATTAATTATGTAATTATATATTAATGGTTGTTTCTAAGGCATGTTGGCGGTCAACTAGCAACAACCACTTTATAAAAGTGGTTGATATACACCAATCAATGTCATTTATTCACCTTTCCAAACTAATGACGTCGATCGACATATATCAACCACTTTGATAAAGTGGTTGTTGCTAGTATTTAGTAAGTTTCAAGGTTTTTTTTTTTATGTCAACCATGTTATTTATACCTAGTAAATTTCATAATTTTAGAAAAAAAATTAAATTATTTTATAAATGTTGAAATGTAGTATTGAAATTTTATTGAGATGGATTAAAATTCACACTAGTTAAATTTTATAATTTTAGATAAAAAATTAAATTATTTTGTAAATTGTAAAAAAAATCCAAACATTAAGATTGGCATTGACATTAATGTACTTAAAAACTTAATTCAATTATGGCCACCTCACTTGAGATAAGTGTTTCTTCTATTATCCATTCCAAAGAAAAAATAGCTAATATTGTTGAATATAAGGTTTAGAAGCATGAAAATATCACACTAATATTAGTAAGGGGTTATACGAGTTTTCATATTGAAAAAAAAATATCATGTACTTGTTTATTCACAATAAAATTAACTAATAAACATAATTGCAAAGAATGATGAAATTAACTAATAAACATAATTGCAAAGAATGATGAAATTTTCAACCATTTAAATCATTTAAAAGGACAATTGGATAGTGTTTGAAAAAACCATTACAATAACATGGAGGTACCATGTAAAGTATTTTGATCCGCTAATGATTTGGTGGTGGTTTTGCATAAGATAAATAAAATATAAAATGTGGAGTAATCTTAAGTGTTGTACTTCCCCTCCCCACGACCCCACCAATATCCTCATATTATCCTCTTATTGTATACCATATTCATAATACACACTATCATTTCCACCCTTACATGCACTATATTACAACATAGGTAGCAACATTATGCTAATAAGAATGTAATGTCATCCATTTTAACTAATTCTATGATAACTAATTCTATGATGAGAAAAATAAATAAGTGATATTAAAATAATAAGTAATAATAATTATTTTAAGATCAATTATTTATTTAAAATAAATAAGTGATATTAAAATAATAAGTAATAATAATTATTTTAAGATCAATTATTTATTTTACTCATATGTATATAGGATTACTTAAAATATGGGCATTATAGAGTATAAAAAATAAAGATAAAGTTTGGGGTAATATCAAATTAGTTTTAACAAGTATGATCCAATATATGCTTAAACAATGGTCTGATTAAATTGTTGATACAAGTGGTGGTTATACTTAATCTAAAAGTAAATATATGAGACAACTTGAATAAGTTGAAGTGTCCATTATTTAGAAAGATAAAATAATCATTTTTGAGCATATTGAAGTAATTATGGTTGATCAAAGCATGTTGGAGTAACTATTGTTTTTTTTGTTTGTTAATTTGTGCGGGACCTGTTGGCACGCGATTAACCTGTGGCTTGAGAAACCGTGACTCAAGGGCATCTAAGCCGTCAAAATCACCTGGGGATTGCACCCGACCTGAGCCACACCAACCCTTAACATGGTTGGATTTTTTATCCCCGCAGGTTTCGAACTGGTGACTTTAACATCACGGAGTGGCTTAACAACACACTTCGTCACCGACTGTCCTACACCTCGGGGACGTTGGAGTAACTATTGTTGAGCAAACCATAATTTTTTTTTTAATAGGCTAAATAATCATTCTTAAGTATGTTGTGGTAATTATTGTTGAGCAGAGCATGTTGGAGTAACTATTGTTCAGGACACTAAAATTTCCTTCTTTAATACGTTAAAATTTAGTCTTTAGCACGCTAGAGTAATTATTCTTTAGCAGACTAGAAGTATTTGGATTTTTAAGTGAACAATGTTGAAGGCATTGTACAATGTCATTAATAGTGGGGACTCTTCATCATGCTATAAAGATGTAATAGATTAGAATATAATCAATAGTACGATGAATATGATAATATCATGAAACAACTAGAATTATTCAACAAGTACAAGTGCTAGAATTTGTAGCATGATAAATATGACAATGCCATGTAATAACTAGGATTTTGTAGCAATTTCTGGAACTTTTTTTTTTTCATCAGGAACTCACCAAAAATTGGTTTGCAAGTTTGTTTCTTAAAGTTTTCAAAGGGTAACCCAACATCAACCTCGTTTTCAAGCACTCCATTCTCTTATAAAACCCTATGGAGTTTTCCATATAATTACGCCGAAAGGCGTACACCTATTGACAATGGGCAGATTTAATAGGGGTTTAGTGCTTAATAAGTTTTCTATGGACATGATTAAATATGGCTGGAATATTCTTAGTAGTCACACAAAATAAATGGCTGTGATTTCAATCATTAACTTCCTAGCTATTATAAAGACATCAGTTTATGTGTTTACTTTTTTACATTTACCTAATCATATTTAAAAATTACTTTGATAGCTAACTGATTGCCACGTAAGTGATTAACAAAAATTAAAATATTAACACCATATAAATGAAGCCCAACAGTTTATTTGTTAATAGATAATAAAATTTAATATATTCTTTTAAAGATTCATTTCATCTTCTCAGCCTTTCGGCGTTCACCAACAGCTATTTTGTTGTTGTGCTAGTCATATTGATTTTTTCCTTCTACTTTGAGATGGTATTTTTTTCTCCTATACTGAAGCTACATGTGCCCTCAACATTCAACTATCTTAGGCTTTCTTATAGTTATTGTATAATTATCGAATTATAGCTATGATTGAAATATTTCATGAATGATGGCTCTTTAATTAAGTCATAATGTAGAAATTCATAAACTTTCAAACCTTTCATCTTCCATGTTAACAAAGACAAGGACAATTGCATTGTCTTCATAATTGTTTACATTTTCTTCGATTGAATATTCTATATGGGCTCAAGAGTAAGAAAACGCATGGATATCATTAAGATCAAACTAGGATACCTATTTTCTACAATAATATCGTACCTTAAATGTCTTCTTTAAGGATTCTTATGTAGAAATGTATCGATCATAAATATGATAACTACTGCTAAGTAATAAGGTTGGTGAATACTTTACTTCCATAGCATGGTACACCTTGCTTCCATAACACTAATTCTTGATTTTATTCCTATAACCAACTCTTTGTTTTCCATGCATTTTATCCATCTACAACTCTATGGTTTTGGGACCTTAGGCAAGTATCCAAAACATGTCTCAAATGGAGAACACTGAGTGGAGGAATGTAAGGCTCTATTGTAAGCATGTCAAATATAGGGTATCCGGTCTTCCCACAACTTGGGATGTTTATTGCAGTAGCCTCAAAGAAAATGTATCGCTATTCGGTTAACAACCTTTGTCTGATCGTAGGCCTATGGATGAAAATATGTACTCCTCTTTAACTTGGTGTCCATAATTCTCCACAAACTTGTCCAAAACTCACAAAGGAATCGAGTATCTCGATCCAAGATAATGGATGTGGGCAACCCAACATAGACCCAAACATACTGAAAGAAGATATTAACAGTCTGCTCAACAATGACTTGTTTTTTACATGGCATCAAGATACAGATATTGCTAAACCTATCCACTACTACATACAAGTAGTCATGACCCCTTTTCGACATTGGTAAACCCTCTACAAAATCCATGGAAATAATTTCCCATGGGTGAGATGAAACAAGAAGTGGTGAGTACAACCCCAATTTTCTATTAGTGGGATTACAAGTAGAACACATCACACGCCCCTTTACATACTTGGTTACAATTTCTTTCATTTGAGGCCAATAACAAAACCTTTGCAAATGAGCCATGGTTTTTCCTACCCCAAAATTCCCAGACACAAGAGAAGTGTGAGCTTCTTGTATTACATGCACTCATTCACTTTTAGGAATACATAGATTTCCAATATGGTAGAGTAAGTTCTCCTACAAACAATAGTTCTCCACCTGTACACCATGGATTATCTTCTCAAATACATCTTTAAAATATTCATCAACAACATATTGTTCAACATGGCTATAATGATATAAAGAAGCATTCTTCAAAACAATAGAAGCAACAATAGGAGGTATATAAATCATATCAACTACTTTTTTTCTTGTCCCCTTTTTATACTTGATTACCAAATGGAACTGTTGAAGAAAACCCATCCACCTGTAATGTCGAGATTGTTGTATCTTGGTTTGTGCTTGGAGATACTGTAAGGGTTGGTGATCTGTATGTATGATGTTTTCCATCCCTAGCAAGTAATGCTTCCATTTTTTCACACTTTGAACTAATACATACAACTATTTATCATATGTAGGATAGTTAACAATAGCTTGGTTAAAAGTTTCAGAGTGGTAATAGATAGGCTTATGATACTGCATCAATACTTCACTCGTGGTGTAACCGCTGACATCTTTCTCGATCTCAAATGGTTGTTGAATATTCAACAATGCTAATATTGGTGTTGTACTAATCTTTTCCTTCAAAGTGTCGAAGGCATTTTGTTGCTTTCCTACCCATTGAAAAGTGTTCATCACACTGGTCAAGGCATGCAAAGGGGCTGCAATAAATGAGAAATTTGCGATGAATCGCCTCCAGTACTGAAGTGCACCCATGAAACTTCGTACTTCGATTACTTTTTTGGGCTCATGCCAATTTACAATTACATCAAATTTTGAATGATCAATTTTCAATTTTCATCCTCCTATAATATGACCTAAGTACACTAGTGCATTCTTTCCAAACTCACATTTGGACAATTTTACATATAACTTTTCCCTTTGCAAAGTATCCAATACTTGCTTTACATGTTGTACATGTTCATCCCAAGTCCCACTAAGTATAAGAATTCCATCTAAATACACAATTACAAAGTCATCTAAGAATGGCCTGAATAAATCATTCATTACATGCATGAAGGTCGTTGGGGCATTACAAAGCACAAACGACATAGCTAACCACTCATATAGACCCTTTTTGGTTTTAAAGGTAGTTTTCCATGAATCTTGTTCTGCAACCCTCATTTGATGGTAACCACTGCGCAAATACAACTTAGTGGAATAAACAACATTCTTTAATTGATCAAGTAAATAATCTATACGAGGAAGAGGGTATCGATTTTTCACCATGATTTTTTTTAAGGCTCGATAATCGACACACATTTTCCATGTTCCATCCTTCTTTGGCACCATCACAATCGGAGAACCACAAGGAGATGAACTAGGTCTGATGACCCTTTGGTCCAACAAGTCTTGTACCTGTTTCTTGATTTTTGTCATCTCTACAATCGACATTCTGTACATTACCACATTAGGAAGGGGAGATTCATGTTGAAGATGTATTTCATGTTGGATTTCCCTCTTAGGAGGTAATCCATCTGGTTCCTAAAATACCTCATCATAATTAGAAACAATATCAATTAATTCTTCCTTACGAGAAGGATCACATCCTTCGAAGGCGTCAAATATTCCAACGCCATTTTCTCTTACAACCATGAGTACATATCTCTTATTAGTGTTTATGATTCTTTTCATGTGTCCTACACTAACACGTGTTATGCTAACCTTCATGATGTGGGCTCTAACAATATATTCCACTTCCCCTTTAGAAAGGTGATATTTGTTCTTATGACGAAATAAGATTGCTTGTCTATCATAAAGATATGGACTCCCCAACACTATACCACATATATCAAGTGAAACAACATCCAAATAAAATTCATCAACCAATTTTGAAGTAATAGCAAATCTAACCCTACACTGTTTGGTGGCATTAAGTTTTTCTTTGTCGCATACCCGACCAAGAGGATAAGGCTTTGAATGTGGTTTTGTTTCAAGACCCATTTTTTTGACAAGCATCTCAGATATTACGTTAAATTAGGAACCTAGATCAAACAAAGTATCAATATTAGTATGCTTATATACAACACTTATGTGAAATAATTCATTCATGTTTCTTTCATCCTCATGATATTCATTAGTGGAACTTGAACTAGCATGAAGGGAATACTTACCTTGTACTCCAACCGCTGTGATATTTTCCTCATCTCCTAAATCAAAACCAAGATCTTGTTGCAGTGTAGCAATAGTCTTTGTCTTCCCATTTCCATTGAATTTCTTTGGTTTCTTCTCCAGATGTAGTTTCCAACACTGCTCATCATCGTGTCCATATTTCTTGCAATGAGTGTAAGATGGATTTACTTCTCCCTTCTTTGTAGTGGCAGTATTTTTGTCCTTTCTTTTAAACTTTCCTTTAAATTGATTATGTGGGAACTTGGAAGGCTTCCTTGTGGGATTGTGTTGAACATTCTTTCCTCTGTTTTCAAGGTGAGTGGCTTGCACACAAACTTCATCAACACTGGAGGGGTTAGACAAAAGTAAAGTATTATGAATATAACTCTGAAGTGCGCCAATATACTTCATTAAAGTTCCATAAGAATCTTAAGGAATGTTTAGTGCAAGTGCTTTGTTCATAAATTTTCCCATGAAACTTTGTACTGTTTGACCTTTACTTTGTCTTAAGGTTTTCCATTCCATAATTTATTTATGTAAACAACCCAATGGATAAAATTGCTTCCTTATTGCTGATTTAAATCCCGACCATGAGGAAAGAATATTACCACACTTACTTATGTCCTGAAGCTTTCTCTCCCACCATACGAGAGTAGTGCCTTCCAACCGAAGAGAGGCTAATTGCACTTTTACTTCCTCTTCATCAATCTATTGTCCATGGTAATATAATTCAACCTGTCGGATCCAATTATCTAGCTTTTCAGGATTAACATATCCATTAAACATAGGTAAGTGAAATTTTACATCAAGATTTAATAATGGCTTCTTAAAAGAGGCTTTATGATTAGCATTAGAATGATGAGAATGATCATAGGAAGAACAATTAGAACTTGATGGTGAATATGGAGGCTCGGGAGGGTCTCCTCCAACCCCTTGGTTCACTAAAGCATTTTCATATGCTTTTGCTTCCTTTTTCTTCCCTTTATTCTTCATCCTCTTCTTGTAGTCTCCATACATTCGCTCGACCATTTTTGACATGTGATAGAAGACCATATGGAATTTTTTCTCTTATTCATCATGCTTGTCCTCTTCATCCATTTTCTTCCTTCAGGACGCACGACCAATCTCTGGGTTGAAAGTCTTAAGTGTCCCTTCCCCCTTGTTTATGCTTGGCCCTAGTAATCATTCACACTCAACAATTCAAGTCAAAGATGATTGCTCTGATACCAACATTATCCATGATATTTTCATCGATGTGACTTATTAAATAATTGTATTAAATGAGCAAAAATTGAAGTGCACCATAAAGAAGGAAAATCTCAATAATAAAGAGACATAAACATCAAATCTGAACACAAAAAACTTGATAACGAAGGTCATCCCTGATGGATTACGTCTTTCGGTCCTTTCCTCAAATGGGTAGGCCTTTTTATTAACTCAGCAAAAGAATTTGGAAAAATACATAAGTATACCTCATTCTGGATTAAGCTGCAAAAGTTTTTCTCAGATCAGAAAACATACAACACCATTAAATTCTTGGCATCCAATTACCCAAAAATAATTGTCTCCGTGCCTCTATATGACTCCAGCACTAATAGGTCCATCAGAAATCTCATCTCGATTTTCATGCCTGTAACCGACAATTAGTTCTCTAAACTTTCATTGTAAAATGTGCCTGGTTGTACCGTCGCACGCCCTTCCTCTCCCTCCGTGCATAGGATAAATTTTGTTTTTAAATAATAAAATAAGCGGAGTTAGCAACGTGGTCTATTGGCCTAATGGTTGGCGTATATTATTAAGAGCTTGGTGGTTAGGGAGGTCTCGAGGTTGAACCCACGGGCCTCCCCCTAGCTAATGTTTATAACTGCACAGTATGGTGGTGCTAACCACAAAGATATTTGCCAGATATAGAGGATCCTCCAGATATGGTGGGATTGACCACCAAATTTGGTGGACTGGATATTATCTACAATGGATGGTTGGTGGATTTGTTAGCAGATCAGACTAATTTGGCAGTGCTGCTATTCTGGCGGATCGATTGGCCTTTTGCAAAACCACTGATTTTTTTTTTTGGAAATTCAGTTGTTATCCCTCATTGGCAATTTTCCCAATGCCACGTGGAAACCATTCATTGGCCCATGTCACCTACTTAAACAATCAACTGCCATGTCACCTCCTTCCTAGTCATCTTTCCACATCACCTGTCAAGTAGTTGTACATATGTTGCATTTCTGCCATGTCCTGTATGACCTGCCATGTGGTTGTACATAATTCCATGTGGCACTTTTCCATTGGTCCACATACTGATCAAAAAATGCCAAAAATGGGTGACATGTGGCAGCCTCTAGTGTTTCCACATCATCATGTTGATTTCATCATGAAATGTATCGATCTCTTACTATGCCATGTACTCTATATGGATGTTGACGTCAGCGGTATGAAAGTTGACTCATCCCTGTTGACTGGGCTAGGTTGACCAGAACTTTGACCGTGAATATATTTCAATCTGTAACTTTGTTTGATGAACCATTTACACCGTTGGAAATATTACGATGCGCTCTTTCCGATGATGCCAATTTTGCTAAGTTCCGAGGACTTTGCATTTTTTTCCCCTTTTCCACCTATTGAGGCCATTATGAGCTTCCCAAAAAACTTCTGAGGATTTTGAGTTATCCTTAGGCCTATCTGGATCATTTCGGATCACTCATGAATTCCAAAACTTTAGACATCCAAAAACCTAACCCTAGGAGGTGAAACGCCAAAAGTCATGTGGGCCCCTATGGATAAGTTCGTACCTCAACTTGTCAGGGTCATAAATTTTGCATGCAACCTCTGTTTTAGGCACATGATAGCCTGTTGGAAATGTATTTTAGAGAACTACACATTAAACTATCAAAATCTGACTGCGTCTAAAGTTTGACTATGGAGAGCCAAAAACACTTTTCTTGGGCCTCCAAAATGGCCCTAGAAGTACAACAAGATGTGCTGACATGAAAAAATACAAAATAAGCCATTTGGATTAGGTGAGAGGCCACCAATATCCACCTGGAAGATGTGTAGGGCTTCAAACATCCCCAAAAGTGTAGAACCCATAATTAAAAAGAATTATAGAAGAACAAGATGAACTAAAAATGGACAAGAGGAGTTGGTTGGAATAGGTGGGTGGCCACCAATATCCACTTGGATCACAATCTCATAATACTTTTTATTTATGTTTATGACCTTATCCCCACTGGTAGTGACCCTAAACTTTTAAACCATGTGAAAACAAACCTTAAGAAGAAATTTGAAATGATCAACTTACAATATTTTCACTATTTCCTTGGCCTCCAAGTTTCACAAACCAAGGAGGGAAATTTTTTTCTCAGTCTAAGTATGGTTGTGACCTTCTTCGCCACTTTAACATGGATGATTCTAAACCATCTCCTTATCCCTTCCATCCTGGACTCAAACTTACTGCCACTTGTACTTCTCTTGAAGTTGATTCCATTTTGTACCATCAGTTAGTTGGTAGCCTCTTATATTTGACAAATATTCATCATGACATTTCCTTTTTTGTTGGTCTTGTTTCCCAGTATATGAAAACACCCCATGAAAGCCATTGGAAATTAGATAAAAGGATACTTCAGTATGTCTAGTGTACATTTTAGTTCAGGATACACTGCAACTCAGAGGGAACTCCTTTATTGGTTGGTTTCACTGATTCAGGTTGGGTAGGTGACCCTGATGATCAAATGTTTACTGTAGGTTATGTTTTCAGCCTTGGTTCAGGACCTGTCACTTGGGCCTATAAGAAGCAACAAGCTATTTCTCTTTCTTTTGAAGAAACAAAGTATCAAGCAATAGTTAATGCAATTGAAGGGGCATTGTGTTTTTGACAGATCCTTTCATAGTTTGGCTTCCAGCAGCAGCATTTGACCACCCTTTGGTGTGACAATGAGAGTGTCATAAATATCACCAAACATCTAATTCAACATTAGTGTAGCAAACACATCGAGTTACACATGCACTTCATCCGAAAGCTCATTCATGATCAATTTATTGAAGTGCTTTTTTTCCTACAGAAGATCAAGTTGCAAATATTTTCATAAAGTCTCTTACATAAGTGAATTTCTCCAAACTTTGATCTATGTTAGGAGTTTAGGAAATTTTCATTAATGATTTATAGCCTCTAATTCCTCTTTCCTTATCTTGTTGTGTCTCCTTTGTAAATCCTTCAATCATATCCCAAGTTGTTCTTAATGTGGGAAGTTATGGTATTTAGACACTTAGGAGTTAGTTAAGATCAACTTCGACCAATGTGTCGTTAGTTGGAAGTATTTTTCTTTAGTATGCATTAGTATGTATTTGTAGTTAGGTAATATGATGATAACAATATGCCCATGACATATAGTGATCCGACGACTCATATTCTCTTAGATAATAAAAGCTACATTGGTTCATGGATTAACACTTGATTGGTCCATGATATAAATTTAAAGAGCATGGAGGGTCATTTTTCGATGAATTATTGTTAGAAAATATCTATTAAATCTCTCTATAATATTTTATTTTGTATTAATAAATTTCTCCAAGTGGCCACATTGGTTGGGGTCGTGGATGTTTCCCCATAGGGGTTTTAACACATAAAAAAAATAGTGTGTTGATATTTGATTTGGTTGTGTGAGGGGTTACTGAAGGAGTTTTTCCTATGTTGGAATACCTATTTTTTCAAGCAGGGTTTGCAACCCCCCTAGTTGAGCCAACAAATGGTTATGCTATTTGTTGAAATAATGTAACTGCAAAGTGTATTCTAATTATTATTGTTGTATTATTCATTATATCAATCCCCTATTGCGGATTGATCATGTCGGCTATTGTAAAAGACCAAATCCCCTTTTGCAGATTGGTCAAAACATAATTGTAATATGTAGAATAAGAAGTCGGCCCCTGAATATATTAAAGGGGCCCCATAATATATTAAAGGTGGTTATAACAACCCAGAAGAAGAAGTCAGACCTGCTAGTGATGAGACACCTCTATCCACATGTGCCAGAGTTGTATAAATAAGGAGGCTAGCACCTCATTTAGACACACACTCACTTATTCATTTGAGGAGAAAGTTTCAGAGCTGTAGTTGGAGAAGAGAGAGAGAGAGAGGTGCATTCTTGGTAGAGGAATTTCTGTATTTGTTTGAGTTATCTCTTGGCATTGTATTGGTTATCTATAATAAGGAGTTTTGATGGGTTTTCTCCCCCATGAGGGTTTCCCAGGATAAATGATGTGGCTCTTGTGATTGTGTATTTCTCAGTGATCCTATCTTATGCTATTGTTATCTAGTGAATTGCAAATAACTCTAATAATAGCTTAAACCTTAACATGGTATTAGAGCTAAGATGAAGAGAGCATATTTCACAAGAGAAAGTGAAAAATTTCACTATTGTCTTACATGCAAATTAGGGATTTTTGTTGATGAAATATTTCAACCCCAAAACCATCTAGAAAAGTGTGCCCTTCCTCAAGGATCACTTTGGCATCCTCATCGCAACTTTTCAGTGGATAGATCTCCCAAAAAGTGAAACCCTAGTTTCACAAAGTACCAGAAGTACTAGAAAACTAGAGTACCAGAAGTACCAGAATACCAGAGGTACTAGAAAACCATAAGCACCAGTCTAGAAATCCGTTGATCAATTTTGAAGGGGTAAAAGTTGGATTTTCAGAAATCTGACTACACTAGCTTACTTGCCTCGGCTCAACGCATCTATTCCCTAGATCAGAATTTCAAAATTCCAAGTTTGAAAAATTAGGGTTTCCTCATAAAACTTTAAGTTGCAGTTGCAATTGTAGTCTCAAAACCAGTTGTAGTTGCAGTATCAGTTGCATTTGCAGTCGTAGTACCAGTTGCAATCACCCTTGAAGTTATTAAGAGTTGGTTATCATTACCATTGCTACCAGAAGTTATTAGGCTTTAAAGAGAATTTTCAGGTGAAGGGATATCTTTCCATAGATCCTAAAGGATCTCAAGATCCAACACATTCAGAGGAATGATGGAACCCAGGTGTGATTATTCTAATATGCATCTACTTGTCATGACATTATTTTGATCAGTGTTTCATGTTATCATTCTAACCTTTGATCCAAATCTGAGTCAAGGTATTAGATGGATTAAAAGTTGAGATCATAGAGCTTATCCTCTAACCCAACCTTATTTCAAGATAACATATTGTCTTAGTACAAAATACAGGTTGAATAAAGCACTCGTTATCTTGAGTGAAGGAAACTTGGAAGAAAAGCAAGCGCTCATTCTTGAGGACAAGGCTCCATGTCCCAGGTTTGATTAATCAAGTTGATAATATTCAAAGGTACACATGACAAATTCATGACTACCCCTTTACAAGTAACCACTATAGTTGAGATAGAAGTCTTTGTAAAGTATTATACTTGGTAGGATGTGAGCATATAGATGTAAATACTTAATGTAATCATTTGCCTGATACAACTAACACCTCCTCTAAGAGAAACCTCGTGTGTTAGTTCTAGGTTTCCATGGAGGAATGTTCGATCACAACACTATAAGAGTGTTGACCTCATTTCATAGTGTATCTCTTACTTTTGATCGTTGCTTCAAACAAGCCAGGAGTGATATCTCTAAAGGAGCTACTGTGATGATTATTTGTGCTATTGATTTATCTATTATTATCAAAAGGATATCATTCTTTCTTGTTGTCTTGTTGACCTTGTTTCAGGTCATAGGTGATAACCCTAAGAAAGCTATAGTGAAGGTTGCAGAAGGCAACATATTATATGATACATGAAGCAGACAATGTACATGACCATATACACTCATGCACCAAAGAAGATGAAGAAGAAGCTATCTCTTGAGATTCAGAATATCTCATATAAAGATCGACTGAAAGAAGAAGAAGGCTCCAAAAATGAATGAACATTAGAACAGGGAGAATATCTTGTTTGAAGCTTGACTCTATCTTCCATATTTAGACTCGGTATGCAACATCAAGTATACCCTGTAAGAGATGATGAAGTCTGTGTAGACTCAGAAGAAATCGAGAGTAAGCATGATCTCATAAAGGATCAGATGAAGAGACAACTTCCAGGATTGGAAGATAGATGTTGTGAGAAGACTAGCTCATAAATTCAGAGACTCCTAGGAGATATGAAATCTCTGGGAAGATTCCATTGTTTCAATGACAAAAAAGGAAGCCAGTAAAAAAGACTAGGATATGGATTCTTTCCTGAGACTAGAAGAGAGGTCAGTATTGACTTCAAATATTGATCTATACAGATAAAACATGTTGCATATGTACAAATCCTAATGTATGTCCAGAGGATTCTCCCAGCAAAGGGGAGAATACTATGATGAGATACTTATGAATAAAACCAGAACAATCATGATTCATATATAGTATGAGATGCAGGGGGAGAAATCCCCATATTTAAAAATTGAATGGGAGTTGGTGCAATATATCAGTTGGGTCATGGAGACATGAATATGATAGCAATACCCCCATGAAAGAAGAAGAGCTATCCTCAGTATCATTTATTGAGCCACTCTCAGTTTTAGATGAAGTTGTTGTCGTGATAAAATAAGAGGAGTTATTCTCATATTTTAGTAGCCACAATGAGAATGATGCAGTCATTCTCAGCCTCAGAGCAGCTGCAGGTGCAGAATCCCAAATTCCAGAAGGAACAGTTGCAGAGAGAGTAGAGGACATACTCCAAGACAATGAGACAAATGGTTCCTTGTAGAAAGTACACAGAGCTAGCACATGATTGTGCAGATTGAGTTGCAACTGAGCAAGTGTACCAGATTGGTACAGTGTAATGAGAAAAATTGATTTGAAGATTGAAGATAGAAAGACTCATGTCTACCAGTTGAAGAACAATTTGTACGTGTTGAAGAAAGATCCTAGAGCTTGATATGGAAGAATTGACAATTTATTGACGAGCTTGGGATTTACCAAGAGTAAAGAAGATTCTAACATCTACTTCAAGGTTATGAATGATGAGTCGGTGATATAGTTGTTGTATGTGGATGACTTATTCTTAACTGGAGAAGAAAAACTCATCACCAAATGAAACAAGAAGATCACTTCAGAATTTGAGATGAAAGACCTTGGCCTAATGCATTATTTCTTAGGTCTTGAGGTATGGTAGAATCTAGAGAGAATATTGCTTAACCAAGGGAAGTATGTAGTCGAAATCCTGAAGAGAATCGACATGTTGGAGTGCAATTCCATGAATACACCCATGGAAACGAAGCTACTGGTCGACACTTCATCAGAATTGATTGATTCCACCCTGTATAGACAGATCATTGGATCGTTGATGTACCTGACGAACACCAAACCAGATATATGTTTTGTCGTGAAGACCTTGAGTTAGTTTCTGGTAGAACCCAGACATGTTCACTTAGTTGCTGCAAAACATGTGATGAGGTACCATAAGTGTACATTATATTGTGGTCTCAGCTATTATGGAGATTATGATTTCACACTGAGTGGGTACACTGATTTAGATTGGGCTAGAAGTGTCTCTGACAGGAAGAGCACTTTAGGATGCTATTTCAGTAGGAAGAAGACGAACATTTCTCTTAGTACAGCGGAAGCAGAATACATTCATGCATGTTCTGCCATCTACGAAGCTATATGGATTCAAAAGTTGTTGACTGGTCTATTCGACCTAGATATGGAAGCAACCACGATCCTATGTGACAACCAGAGCTGCATAAAGATGACAGAGAATCCTGTCTTTCATGACAAGTAGAAGCGATAGAGATCCGATATCATTACATCCGTGACATGGTGCAAAGAGGAGCCATAAAGCTCCAATATGTTAGCACAAATGAACAGGTTGTCGATGTGTTGACCAAGCCTCTATCTCGTGTAAATTTTGAGTACTTTCGAGATAAGATTGGTATAGTCCGAAAGGAGCTCCTTCGAAAGGGAGAGTACATCTATGTTGAGATATGCCATCCTAGTACTGTGCTTCCAGCTTAATAGATGTGACATAAAGCTAGTCTAGTACTATGTTGAGATATGCCAACCTAGTACTGTGCTTCCAGCTTAATTTTTTTGACATAAAGACAGTCTAGTACTGTGTTGAGATATGCCATCCTAGTACTGTGCTTCCAACTTAATTGTTGTGACGTAAAGCCAGTCTAGTACCATGTTGAGATATGCCAGCCTAGTACTGTGCTTCCATCTTAATTGTTGTGACGTAAAGACAGTCTAGTACTGTGTTGAGATATGGTAGCCTAGTACTATGCTTCCAGCTTAATTGTTGTGACGTAAAGTCATTCTAGTACTCTATTGAGATATACCATGCTAGTACTGTGCTTCCAGCTTAATTTTTGTGACGTAAAGCTAGTCGAGTATTGTGATTCCAGCTTAATTGTTTTGTTGTGATTCCAGCTTAATTGTTGTGTTGTGATTCCATCTTAATTGTTCTATTTTGATTCCAGCTTAATTGTTGTGATGTGATTCCATCTTAATTTATGTGGTTCCAGCTTAATTGCTATGTGGTGTGCCAACTTAATTGTTTTGATGATGTTCCAGCCTCGTGCTGTGATGATGTGTTTCCAGCCTCATGTTGTGTTTCCAGCCTCGTGTTGTGATGATGTGTTTCTATCCTTTGTGCTATGATATTGTTTCTTTTGATGTTGTATAAACCTTGTGCTATTATTGATGATGAGGATGTATTAGTGTTATACTAATCCATGTCAATGCAGTTGATGATGATGATTCCACTTCATCCTCTTGGTGAAGATGATGATGATTATTCCACTTCAACCTCTTGCTGAAGATGATGATGATGATGCCACTTCATCCTCCTGCTAAAGATGATGATGATGATGCCACTTCAACTCCTGAGTCCTTGCTGAAGATGATGATGATGTTACCTTAGCCTCATACTTATGAGGATGATGATGCTACTCTAGCTCCATGTTGTGTTGATGATGCTCCAGCCTCTTTACAGTGTTGATGATGAGAAAAACTTTCAATAATTTGTAGATATGCCAGTCAGTGTTCCAAGATGATATTGATGATTTTGTCCTCTCACCCACCTGATGTTGTTGATGATGATGTCTTCTCTCTCGCCTTATTTCATTGTAGAATACCCTTCTTGTTAAGGGGGAGTGTTGAAATAATGTAACTGCAAAGTGTATTCTAATTATTATTGTTGTATTATTCATTAGATCAATCCCCTATTGCGGATTGATCATGTCATCTATTGTAAAAGACCAAATCCCCTTTTGCAGATTGGTCAAAACATAATTGTAATAGGTAGAATAAGAAGTCGGCCCCATAATATATTAAAGGGCCCCCAAAATATATTAAAGGTGGTTATAACCACCCGTAATATCCCGCTCTGGCACACTGAGAAAACTTATTATTTGAGGACACTTGCTCGCAAGTGATCTGGACTTTTATGATGTTAGACCATTTATACCTGATTATGATGTGATTGACAGATGACATGATGTGTTACTATTTGATGTAGACAGGTGCTATTGACTC
>ML790983.1:30999-75872 GCA_009831015.1 Picea engelmannii
TAATAATAATAATAATAATATGAAAAGATGCTTAGGCGCAATCACCTTTTGAGTTTTCAAAAAAAAGAAATAAAAAGAAATAAATAAATAAATAAAAGGGGGGAAAAAGAAAACTTAAAAGAAATGGGATTTAGGGTTTTTGGGAAAAAAACCTAATGGGATTAGGTCAAAAAAAGATGATAAAAGAAAGAGATGGGGCAAAAATAAGGCAAACCTGCTATGAGGTATGGTTATGCTATCAAATTTCAATGGGACTGATTGCTTGTGGGAGTTGGGGGTTTCCCAACTGACTTGAGTGGTAGCTCAGCCTTGGAGGTGAGCTGGGAAGCTAGGTACTGTCTGGATTGTGTGTGGCCCCTTTGCGGCTCGGGGGGCTAAGGGGGAAGGAGAGTACTCCTAGAATTTGGCTGGGAGGTACCAGTGAGTCCTCTACGGTTGGCGAGAGGGAGCAGCACTGAAGGCAGAAGCAGCACAAAGCACAGGAGTCAATTGTGGCAAGCAAATAAGGCAAAGGTATGCTCCTGAACTTAGTAAAGTAGAATGCTTAGTGATTTACTGCTGAGATTATGATTGTATTGTTGTGAAATGTTGTTTCCTCATCCTTCATACTCTGTAAGAGAAAAAAGGGGTATTTCAGAAGATATTCATTTTTATAACAGTGCAGTTGAGGGTTAAGGTAAATTTGTTGTGGGTTTATGTTGTTTCGTTTTTATGCAGTGGGCGGGTTTTTTTTTTTTTCTCAGTGGGTTTTCGTTGTTAGTACCATGGGTATCCTTTTGCAGTAGGGTTTAGTCTTTATACAGTGGGCGATTTGGTTTTGTTTCAATGGATTCTCGCTTTTGTACAGAGGGCGAATTTGTTACGGTGGGCATTTGTTTATGGGCGTTTATTTATGGGCTGGGCGTTTTCCTATGACTGTCATTCAAAAAAAAAAATTCTACAGTGGGTTCTTTTTACCTTGGGCGTATTATATCTACCATGGGCATGTTTTTTTTGTGGGTTTTCTTCTTTATATCTTGGGTGTTTTATATATAATGTGGGCCAATTTCTAGCGGGCCTTCTCTTTTACCGGGGTGTTATTTTTATTTCCTACTTGTACACTACATGTCTGCGTCTTCTGTTTTTTTTTAATTCCTCAAAATGCTGGGCAGTAACCTCCTTGTTGGTGAGATCTTGATATTGAAGTATGGTCTTGTAGTTGTTATTATATGAATCAGCTACTTACAGCTAGATTAAAAAGTGGTAGTAAATCTCATTTTCCTAATTGTTAGTTTTCATATAGTAGCTCTTCCACCACTATGTATTTGCACCTTCAGGACAATTGCATGTTGAGTGATTCTTTGTTGGGTATCCTTAATAAATTTATTGAAATTGAAAGGTAGATTCTTAAAAGAATTGAGATTGCAGAAGTCTTTGCATGTAATAAATTTTTGTGACTATAATGACCGTGGCTTCAATCCTTGTGCCCTCTCGTTCTACTTTAACACAATGTATGTTGCATGTATGGGGTGTCAATTTTGTTAAGGTGCATCAAATTAGTTCGTTGTCTTGATGATTGTGCTTTAAGAAAATACTCCATTATCTCCTTCATTTATTTGGTATTCATGTAATAAACGTCTATTATCTCCTTCGTTTATTTCATGTAATAACCATGTAATAAATTTCGAAGCCGTTAAACGAAATTATACTGGTGCCTAGTCCCACCCAGCCTTTAATCTCACTGCCTGATATTAATTTAAAGTGTTCCTGCGTTGGGAGTGATGGCTTCCTTATTCACCAGGCACCGTGCAAAGCTGAATCCATGGGGCGCTGAGTCTGCATGCAAGAGACTGAACCTGAACTTTACTTCTGCCTTTCATAACTCTGCGCGTTAATTTACCTTCTATGGCATTTGCCAGTAGACCGCCATTGCCCTCACCTACGCATTCCCCTTTCCCTTTGAAAAACTCGCCTGAAGCAGACGGTGGCCCACGCGTTCCCTCCTCCCTTACCTTCGCGTTAATGCGTCTTTGACTTGCGCTTTGGCCGAGGATCCTGAGAAACCCTAGATTTCTAAGTTTTAATTACTGAGCATAAGGAGGAAGCTTAAGAAGCCATGTTAACCCTGTTTAAATTAATGTTATTATTGTTAAAATGCAATATACTGATGATGCTTAAGTTGCCATGATAATCTTGTTTTATTTAATGTTATTATGGTTTAAAATGCAATATAATGATGATGCGTAAGCAGCCATGTTAACCTTGTTTTATTTAATGTTATTATTGTTTAAAATTCAATATGATTGTGATGCGTAAGCATCCATGTTAACCTTGTTTTATTTAATGTTATTATTGTTTAAAATGCAATATAATGATGATGCGTAAGCAACCATGTTAACCTTGTTTTATTTAATGTTATTATTGTTTAAAATGCAATATAATGATGATGCGTAAGCAGCCATGTTAACCTTGTTTAATTTAATGTTATTATTGTTTAGAATGCAATATAATGATGTTGCATAAGATGCCATGATGAACCTTGTTTTATTTAATGTTATTATTGTTTAAAATGCAATATAATGATGATGCGTAAGCAGGCATGTTAACCTTGTCTAATTTAATGTTATTATTGTTTAGAATGCAATATAATGATGTTGCGTAAGCTGTCATGATGAACCTTGTTTAATTTAATGTTATTATTGTTTAGAATGCAATATAATGATGTTGCATCAGCTGCCATGATGAACCTTGTTTAATTTAATGTTGTTATTGTTTAAAATGCAAGGTAATGATGGTGCTTAAGCTACCATGTTAACTTTGTTTAATTTAGTGTTGATATTGTTTAAATTTACAATGTGATGATGATGCTCAAACTGCTATGTTAACTTGTTTATTTAATGTTAATATCGTTAAATTGAATGCTAAGGATGAAGCTTAAACTGCAATATTAATATTTCTTAATTACAATGGCAATACTGTTTAAATTGCAATAATAATATTCGTTTTAATTTGCAATGTTAATGATGATGGTTGATTCGAATATTAATATTGTTTAATTGAAATGTTCGTGATGATGTTTAAATTCCAAGGTGATTATTCGTTTCAATTGAAGTGCTAATGGTAAGGTCTAAATTGCACTGCAATTATTGCTAGGTTATTCTAATGTATGGTAATAAATTGGAAGGAAAGGCAAGATAATATGGAGAATGTAAATGTTCGAGGGTTTACCATGATGGTAATGATCTCGTGGCTCCATTATGGTGATTAACAGAAAAATGCAATGCGCTCGTGATTATTGCTTGTCCTTGAACTAGTGCCTAATGACCTTATAACTAAATAATGGGGGTTGAGATTATTGGTTTTTACCTTAGGATAAAGTCTTCATCGGTTAACGATAATTAATGGATCAATTGATCTTGACTGATGTCTTCGGGTCTCAATAGTGGTTGGTCGATATTAGAGTCCTCCTGACTTGCATATCCCGTAGAGGTCTTGATTGTCCCTGATTTTGCAGTACTTGGTGGTAGTGCATTGCGTGGTCTGCATGTGTCGGGAGGGATGTAGACACCTTCAGTAGCCTTAGTGTAGTGTCTGTGTGTTTTCTGCATCCAGAATCCAGTGTTGTATCAAGAGTCTCAGGCCCTTTAAAGGTAGGGTTCCACTCTTGCGACACACCTGAGGGGACTACTAGTTTCTTCTTGAGCAGTCAGCCAGGAGCCTATCTGACCTCCTCTCTCTCCGGAGCAGAGGACTAAGATTAAACGCACTGCTTTCCTGTGCAGAAATAGTAAACCTACTACCATGGATTCTACCTTCTGTGTTCGTGTGGTACCTAACCCAGAATGTCGTGATTGTTGAAGATATTGTGGGGTGCCTTGGTCTTGGGTGTTCTTGCTTGCAGTTACTTGTTGTGCGCCTTGCATCTTCTTGTTGTGATCGTCGTGGTTGCGTCTTGTTAGTCGTCGGGTGGCGACGTAGAGTCTGGTGTGTCGGTTTCCCCTCCTACACGCGCGCACACACTTTTAACAAAAAAAAAATTTGCACCTGTTATCAGCGTTGTTGTCGTAACTAGGAGGGTTGTTACACCACCAAGAAGATGAAGTCGGCCCTGCTATTGAAGAGACACCTCCGTCCACACATGCCAGATTTGTATAAATAAGGAGGATAGCGCCTCATTTAGACACACACTCACTTGTTCATTTGAGGAGGAAGTTTTAGAGCTGCAATTGGAGAAGAGAGAGAGAGAGAGAGAGAGATGCATATTCTTGGGAGAAGAATTTATGTTTTTTTTTGAGTTATCTCTTGGCATTTTATTGGCTATCTGTAATAAGGAAGTTTTGTTGGGTTTTCTCCCCCATGAGGGTTTCCCAGGATAAATGATGTGTCTCTTGTGATTGTGTATTTCTCAGTGATCCTATCTTATACTATTGTTATCTAGTGAATTGTAAAGAACTCTAATAATAGCTTAAACCTTAACATTATTGGGACCTGGATGTTTTTTACTACATGTGGAAGGAATAAAATGAGATGGAAACCTTCCAGGAAGGAGATGCAAGAATAGATATCCTATACGGAGAATGATTTAGTGTGACGAGAGAGTAGGAACCTATAAATCAACTTGTAATGTTACAAACAAAGGTACATCTATATAGATTTATATGAAATTTTATTTTTTGAGTTTCCTTGTTTATTGCAAGAGTGGATAAAAAGGAAGACATAAATTAAATCTACACAAGGATCCTAAGAATCACTAGTTTAGGACAATAATACGGTCAATAGGATTATATATATGGATAATAAGAGGGCCATATATATCGATTTCTAGTTTGAGCATGTGAAATAAGAGTATAATGTGACAGAGTTCACTTTTGAGTGCAGTGATTCCTTCAACAGTGCTCAAAGAAAATTTGCAGCATACCCTAAAAGGATATTATTTGAAGAAATACATTTGTGGATAAATACGTTATTCGTAGAGAAGGGGATAATATCCATGGATCCTGATAGAATGGTCTAGTAATCCCTCATGCGCGAAGAGGGGGGATGGAAAGAAGGGGGAATTAGAGATAAAGAATGGATCCAAAAAAAGATGAGATGAGGTGAAAAGAGAATGGAATTAAAAGAGAAAATGAGAAAAAGATCCGAGAGATACGAAAAAAGAGTCAATATAAGGAGGTAAGTTGAGCAAAGGATCAAAGAAAAGGGAGAAATGGTTGAACAATGAGTATTCATATCCAAGATGAAGAGATAATAAATCACCCCATAAGGGTGTGCAAGAGATATTTTTGTGCCAGAGAGAATTGCAGAAGAAGAGAGGCCATCAAAGAGACATGACATGAGGAGTAAGGTATCAAAAGAGGATACTAAAAGTAGTGGGAGTAGGGTTAAAGAAGAAAAAATCAGATTCCCTTGGCTAGTAAGARATTATTAGGGACATAACTTCCCTAACCTCTCATGAGAAATCGATAAATTCTAGTGTTATTTGTGAGTTGAGTTATCCTCCTTCCCCCTTGGTAATAGTCCCAAGTCACCAACTCCTAGAGAAAATGCATATGATCTAGATAAAATGGAGAATTGGAGATAAATTTGTGGTGGTGGCTCCTTGAATTGTGGCACTTTGTGTCTCTTAGACTATTGATATGACTTCCTACTCTTATACCATATTATTAAATGAGGAAACCCTAGATAGTTTTAGTCACATAACTAAGCTCAAATAAATATACTCACAATAACACCATATGATATTATCAATGAATAACTAGTGCAATTATTACAAAGGACTTTACCTCCTTATATGTCATTGTTAATTAAGAAAATCATTTCCACTTATGAATGTGGGATATATTTATTTACACAAAAAATGAACATTAACATATTCTAAATTCATAAAGTGACTAAATTACATAGTAATCCTTATATCTCTAATAATTAGGACTTGAGAATAGAAAGAGAAGAAYTGCTAAGAAGAATATCRATACCAAATATAGTCASTGAACAAAGGAGACCTACTTCATCTCCTTATAAAKAAATCTCCAAYTGATATTCTCTTGTAGAATTATATTTSGCACACCCTCACAATSATGAAGACAAGCATCATTTTAGAAAAAACAAGGAATCAATGGTGTTGCTCCAGATCAAAGAACAAGAAATCATGAAGACAACAATGAGTAAGATCAAATAATTAAAATGATTTATTGAAGCAATAAGAATATAGAGAGATAATTCCTCATATAAGAAAATGTATAAACTTCTTGATGAGGCACAAGAAATTCCTCCTACTAGAAGAGGATATAGGCAAAATAAGTTTTTGGAGGAGGAAGAAGAAGAATCAAAAGAAATAGAGAATACAAAACCTAAAAAGGGACTTGGAATACAAAAATATCTGCCAACACTCCTAGGTACCAAGTTCTATATCAAGGCATCGTTCTTACCTCATGAGACAACTCCCTATGAATTGGACCTCGTGATAGATTTTGGATGTCAACTTAATGTGATAATAAATATTGTTATCCCTTGTTTTTAATGGTATGAGACTTTAGAGGGAGGAAGAGATATAGATGGTTCTACTATAGATATTTTTTTGGAAACCAAACAATTCCCTTTGCAGATAAATAATAATTCCTTATTACTATGTTTTCATGGTATGGATAGTATCAAACATGACTACATTTTAGAATTGGAATTTTTTCAATTAGTTGCACCTGTGACTATTGAGTCTGTAAATAAAATAACTTGGTGTATATATAAAATGTTAGAAGATAGAGACTCCCTTGTTCCATGAAGGTAGACATAAATCTAGGGAGAAACAATATTAAAAGAAGGTAGATTATGTACAGAAGAAGGCCTTTCCAATTGAATTAAAAAATATAGAGAGAATAAACTTTTATGATTTGGAATATGAGTCTATGCTTGCTCCCAAAGAATGCACATCAAATTCTCCTAATGTATTTTGACATGGGGAGAAATACTTTTTTTGTCTTCCCTATAATCCATTGGTACAGGTTTCTCCACACAAAGCATCAACAATGTTGATGAGTCCATCAGAGATATAGACTTTGCATAATGAAATCAAGGATATGCTACAAAAAGGATTGATCAAGCCATCAAATATTTCGTGGGCATGCCATGGATTTTACTTGAATAAGAATTCAGAACTCAATAGGTGTAAACCAAGATTGGTTGTAAGATACAAATATTTGAATAAGTGATACAACTTATTCACTATCCTCTTCCCAACAAAATATCCTTACTTTAGAAGATAAAGGGAAAAAAAATATTTAGTAAGTATGACTTGGAGTTTGGTTTCTACTAGATTGGAATAATCCCTGAGGAATGACGTAAAATATCCTTCATAGTTCCACATGTAAATTACTGGTGGAAGGTGATGTCGTTTGGTCTCAAGAATTCCCTAGAATAATTTCAAAAGAGTAGGGAGGATATCTTCTATGAATACTTCTAGCTCATCATCTACATAGATGGAATCCTAGTCTACTCTAAGAATTTCTATGAGCACCTCAAGCATCTCGAGAAGTTTTATGAACTAGTTTTCCAGCATGGATTGGTGCTATCAACTTCAAATATGGAGATAGAAAAAACCTACATAGAATTTCATGGTTTAAGATAAGTAAAGGGAAAGTGCCATTCCAGGAGCACATTTTAAAGAGCTTTGATAAATTCCCTAATTTCATAACTAATAAAACACAACTTGAAATATTTTTTTGGAGTTCAAATTACATCAGTCACTATTATAGAAGATAGATGGATGATATCTTCATCCTATAGTATGTTTTGAAGAAGTCCCCTCCACCATGGGACTCAACAATGACTGCAAAATTTTGAAGGATTAAATCCAAGGTAAAAAATATTCCAGCATTATCACTTCCTATTAAATATGGAACTTACATTATTGAGATTGATGCTTCTAGTAAAGTAAATCTTGGGGAGTTGTACTAATATAAAACATTCATGGAAAGGAAGAAGTTTGTTTTTATGCTTCGGGCTCATCTAGAGGAGCATAAATGAATTATCCCTTCAGTCACAAGGAACTTCTATAACTGAAAAAGTTAATACAACATTTTAAGTTATATTTGAAACTTGCAATATTCTTGATGAGGAAATACCTGAAAATATTTCCCGGAATTCGTAAGTTTGAGAAAGTCCTAATAGACATCCATACCAAAGTCCATAAATGGGTAGTGTGGCATGAGAAATTCTATTTTTATATCAAGTTCAAGCCAATGTACCTCAACTCCTTGGATGATATGCTCACAAGGGAGCACCCATAGCCAATTCTTTCTATGCTATCTAGAGGAGCATCATCATCCAGAGACAAAGGTAAAATAAATGAAGAAATTACAAAGATAAAAGAAGTCTTAGAAGTTGTGCGAAGACAAAAAGATGAAAGAGATCATAAAAAGAAAAAAATGTTATGTGTAAAAGAAATGATGGAACAAGTTGAGTTGCTTAATCTTGTTACTAGAGATGTTGCTAAGAATTATATGTCAAAAATTCTCATATAAGAAACTCAAATCTCTCCATTCAAAATCCATATTTTAGAAAAGTGGGAAAGGACAATCTTATTTGGTTTGTCAAGAGCTCAAGAAAACATTTGATGAAAATGACCTCTCCTACTGAAACATAGGATTAGGAACTCTCACATGGGAGAGTTATGCTTTAATCATGCAACTAGTAAATGAAAAGGGAGAAGTAGTAATATTTGAAAAAAAACAGAATCTCTCCAGGAATCCATGGATGGGATGGACCAAAGTCTTTTTGGATAAGTTTTGTACAAGAAAATAATAGACACAAAGGAATTCTAACTTCATACTACATCTCCATGCCGACCTTACTAGCTACTAGACATTATGAATGGTTCAAATTTAATCTTAAATCCATTGGGAACCATATTTCAAAGTTAGATTTTTCATTAGGAATGGTTCAAATATAATCTTAAAGCCATTGGGAACCATATTTCAAAGTTAGAATCTTCAAAGTTTATTTCCTTATATAAAATTGATTAAAGATCAAGAAGGAAAATTGTTGAGAATGGTTCAACAAAAAGGATAATTAAATATCAAGGTTTAATCCAGATTTGAGGGGCAATTCTATTGCATCACTCATGGTATCTTTTACAAGGTTTTGATGTTGTTGAATCTTTTTCATATTTTCTTTATCCTTTACTAGAATTCTATGAAGGAGATGACCCTATCAATGAAAATGATTATGACATGCATGCAGGTTGTATGTGTGGAGAACCTCAATGTATTTGTTTTAATGATTCCATACAACTTGAAAATAGAGCATCATGAAGCAAGGTGGTCCTTTGAATAACCGCCTAAATCAATATAAAAGGAGATTCATATCTCCATAACTTTGTAATAAATAGATTGCAATGTTTATGTATATATTCCTTGTTGGGATTTTGTCTTTGTTGTGGGCTACGTCTTAAATATCTCCATTGTGTAAGATTCAGTGTCATGTCTACATATCACTAACAAGAGAGATAACATGTGGAATCCCCACATGCCCCAAATCTTAGTAAGTGGAATTTCTTTTGACTCGTTAGTGTTAGTTTTAGGTAACCATATATCGATTCTCCAATCTATATATTGCACCCCTCGCCTCTCATTTGTGTATCAGGTCATAAAGTTTGATATTTGGAGTATGCTCTCCCTCTGCGCATTTGAGCGATCTTAGGGATCATAAACAACTCTAGGATCTGTATATAAGAGTATGTAATCTTATAATCTCCTCATAATAACATGTCAATCCTAAAACTTTAAATGGTTAAAGACAATTCCATCATGGATTATGAGAACTGCGTATATATACTTAAAGATTCACGTCTCATGTTTTGTGTCTAAAGTTACAGTCTCTAAAACAAAAATATTCTGCAATGTGCAAATTGAAAAAAATATTGTTCTTTTATTTATTTTAATAAATCTTAATAAATCCTTAAATAATTAAAAAATGATCATTTTTAAAACACAACAATATATATATATATATATATATATGCACTCTTTGTTATCCTTTCCATATACTCTCTAAATGAACTTTAAAATGATTTAATAAAAAAATACTAATTAATAATGATATTTCATTGCATTTTAAAAACAATCTAATAAAAAAATGCAATGTGATATAGGTGATATAAAGAATCTACTAAAAATGCCAACACAATAAACTAAACTAATGATACATATACATGTTTATATACTATGTACATAGAGTTGCAATTTTTTTTTTTTACATTCCAAATATTATTTAATTATATATTATTTAAATAATTAAATGTAAAGATGCAATGAAACAAAATAAGACCAGGATTATTTTTTATTGTTTTTAATATAATTTTTATAAAACATTTATTAAACCTTAAAAACAATGAATATGCAAAAAAAATTATTATTTTTAAAAAACAAATAAAAAAAAATGTTATTTAAAAAACAAACATGGATCCACTAGGATGCAATGGAAATCATTATGTTATTAGTCCCTACCATAGGCATAGAGGGACTATAGCAATCGATAAATCATTGACTACATATTACTTTGTCCTTTGACCCGAAATATTTGCACAATACCTATTGTTGGAGCTATGGAAATAAAAACATATATTTTTATATAATAAAAAGTAACATATATGTACTGATCTGATTAGATAAGATATTTGAGGTCTTATTGTCGACTTCACTATTCCCAATGTACTATATGGAAACATATCCAAAGTTTTTCTCGTAGTCAGTATGTTTTAATCATATATTTTTCCTATATCTTGCTTCAAGGTTGATTAATGCTAGCATTAGTTCGAATGTTCGTATTATCATTTTCTGCTACCCGAATATATCCACAAGTTTTGATATGTAATAAGCATATTGAAAAGTTTTGATATCCAAGCTTTGTAGTGATTGAGAATTCCAAAGTTTATAGCATCTTTGGCGGATGTATATTTCCTGAAATGTATTAACACTTATTTTGAGATGCGTCAATAGGAGTAATTGCATAAATGTTCACATGAAACGACGTTCTGCAACACCCCTGACAGCTTAAATGTTTTCATTCCACGAGGTGCTTAGACATCCTAAGAGTCTTAAATGTTTATGTAAATACGGTTCTCGGAGTACATTTTTCCTCAAAATTTTCTATATAGTTACAATAAATTTTCACTTGATTGTCTACTGCCAGTTCAATAGCCATTGTATGTTTCATCCTTGTTTTGCCATTGAAGCTACATACATTGTTTCCTGGTTCAGTGACTGCTTCTTCTTCGTTGGTTTGTCGATTGCTTCCATTGTATGCTTCATCCTCGTAATCGTTGAGGCTACATACATTGTTTACTGGTTCGATGAGTGGTTCTTGTTCGCTGGTTTCTCGGTTGCTGTTTGTTGTTGTTTCGTTGGTGATTCGAGTTGTGCTTCTGCATTTCATCGTTTCGGAGTAAGTTTGGATGCTGTGGTTTCATTTTGTATTCCTTGTTTTCTATTTAGTTTGCAGTTTGCAAGTAAGAATGTTTTCTTATTTGTAGTCACATGTTCCTTGTGTGTTTTCGGTTCCTTTTATGTTTGGGTTGCAGTTTCGTAACCGTTGGAGATACATATGTTGTTCACTGGCTCGGTGGTTCTTGATGGTTCGTTGGTTCTCGGGTTGTTGGTTCTGTCTATTTGGCCGGGGTTTGCGCTTTTTGGCACTAGGGGTGAAGTTCGGCCTCTTTGTGCTTTCTCGCTGGTTTGGTCCTTGCTGGTTTCTTTTCTTTGATTCGGCCTTGCAGAGTTGGGGTGTAGCAGTGGTGGTTGGAGATTTTCTTTTTTCTTCTTTTTTTTGGATTGTTATTGTTTTGTTTGGGGCACTTTACGGTGTTTAGCCCCTGCACCCACCAGTGGATATGCAGTTGTTTTATTTTCCATGTCTGTCAGAGTCAAGATCTGTTATTCTGTGAGATTTTTTGGGTGCTGCAGTCCTACCATGAAAGAAAATAATTACATGCAAAATTGTTTGAGGATTACATGTGAAGTTACAATACCCTCTGTTGTTTTGTTGGAATAAAGCATATGTATGCAGGGTACATTATAAACCATGTATGGTCAGATGTGTGGATATGACATGACATGTCCTTTCTCCTCTACATAGACTGGTGTGCGCAGGATGCAATTTGTGTTGTTATTGACATATGATATGTGCAACAAAGATTCTGCAAGATTATATGTTCATGTCTGGAAGCATGTGTGGGTAGTTAGCCACGAAAAACTGAGAACTTGTATCGTGTGCAAAATAGTCTATGTAGAGGATAAAGAACATGGCTAGAGGGCATATGTGGATAAATTCCCAGGGAAAAGAAGAAATCATTTAGCTGCGGCCATGTAATTGCGTGATATTTTGTGCCTTGTAATATATTTTGGCCAGGGAAAAAAATTGTACATGTTTCCAGCCATGGATAGACAAGCACAAAGGTTCATGTTTCTACCTTTGTAGACTGTTCATTGAGTCAGTTTTTCTCTATGTACATATTGCTTGTTCTCTGCTGAATACCATCTTCCATTGATGTTCATTAAATTTTGTGGGTTCCCAAATTGAAACAAACAGAGTAGCTGGACAAAAGGAGAGAGTCTTCACTACATCGGGTGAAGAGGATATGAAAAGGTGCATGCTTGTACTATTGTTTCATATTGCATTGTTTTTATTTCATTTATGGTCTGGATATGTGTTAAGCTAGTTGCGTGCCTTCCTACATGGTAAATTTTCTTGGTTGCATACGTTTATTCCTGCATACTAAGCTAGTGCATGTCCGTTGTGTTTGCACTGCATTTTTGCATTTAAACAAACATAATGGTTGGACAGGACGAAGGACTCTTTGGTGGGTAAATAGACCTATTTCTTTTTTGTTTTACATGTTTTTTTTCAAAATAGCTTGTCTTTTTGTCCATTGCATCTTCCATGTTACTGCCTTCGAAAAAACAAGTTGCTTGGATAGGGAGATGAATTCTTCTGTGTAGCAGCAGAGGGTTCTGTGGTACAATCTTCTAAAAGGTATACCAAGTGTGCTGGAAAATTAAAGATACAAACCGGGTGCGGGCATATATAGAATGCATATATTTGCTTAGTCCTAATGTCCATCTACAAATGCTTGCATCAAAAAAAGTTGGACTAGTGAGACGACCATGAGCAGTTAGTCATCCCAGACATCGGCGGACCGACAAGGCCAAAGGTAAATATGCATGCACTTTGCTCTTACTATGTTTACTAGAAAAATTTCCCGAGCTATATATTCATCTATGGCATGGCGATTATGCTGATGCCATCTGCAGTACATGGTTTGCAACTCGCAAGAAGTATCAACAAGTATGAGCGAGACACCGAACCTGCTGCATGTTCCACAGACTAAGAGGTGTTGTTGCGAAAATATGGCTCCATAGTTCATCAGAAGTATGCGTGTACTTGTAGCACACTACCATTCACTGCAGTTTTCCTGTTCAAAAAATGTCTTCAGGTCTAGAGTTATGACATCCAAAGTACTGTCAATAGAGCCCTTGAACAACCGTCAAACTGGACAGGTGTTCATCGGGGACATAATGGTTGTCTATACCACCTACTTGGACAAGGCAAACAAAAGTAGACCCATTATGCATGCTAATATGACAGACAAGGACGCCATGATGATAGTCACACTGACTGTTCCTCCACAATGTCCAGAAACATGCAGAAAATATATTGCCGCGAAATGGGATATCCATTACAAATTTTAATATATTGTTGAAAATAGTATATGACCATGGTGATTGCGATCGAATTATTTCGGTCAACGAAACAAGCATTGTGGAAAAAATTCCTCCTATTTGTTTAGAATACTGCTTCCTCCTGGAATCGACTATTAGGCAACTTGCACAGAGCACTGATATTTACCCAATGGGAATGATTGGGGATGTTGTCACACTGGCTAGGAAATTTGGGTCACAACACATTCTCCATATAAAGGATGGAGATTCAGACAGCGAGAAGGCAATGGTACCACTTTTCATATTCAGTTTTGTTGTTTACTTTCACTTCTGCATGTATGTCAAATAAGTTACACAAAAATTGCACTGTTCCATGTTGTAGCTACAATTGTTCGATACGTATTCATATTTGTTTTTGTCAATGGAGAAACAATTGCATAGAGGGAAAATTCCACTTATGTTGTTCAAAAAAAAAAAAAAAGAAGGGTGCTAGAGAAATGATCTTTCAGACAACCCGTCAACATTTGTAACAGAGTTGTGAGAAGATACAGTAAAGGATTTGGAGAAGCTAGCTATCTCTACAATTGTTGTGCGTATACATTTACAAAATTATCCTCGCTTTTCTTATAGAAATAGCCTTCAACAAATTTCTGCAGTTGTTAATTTTTTTTTTGTTTTAAAGGGGAGTGTGGGATGCAATTGTGTATTATATTGTTCAATGTATTAATTCATTTTATCACATTCCTGGGTTGAAGGTATTTTAGTTGCAGCCAATGTGTACTCAACCCCCTTTCAGCCTGTTTTTGAAAAATCCCATTCCGTTGTCTCTGCCTCCTCTTTGATAACTGATGATACGATTGATTGTCTGCGATGGAGTGAAAAATGTCCATATATTTATGGACATTGCCTCAGTAGTGTTATTCGAACCATGGGCAACACAACCATGCACTGTACGATCAGGTGGTTGTTGTTACAAAATGTGTTTCTTGAGTTGGCACAGTTGTCGTATGAAACATATCTATAGAAAAAGGCAAGCAGTGTCTACATGTTGCAGTAGCTTCAGATACAAAGAAAATTCACCTTAAATGAGGACAATGCAATTTTGCATATTGACTAAAAAGGGGAATTTTTTTTTATGTGAAACTTTGATAGGAAACGAAAATACCTCATGTCTCTCTGTAATATTTTTTCAACATCCAGATGAAAGTTTGTTTCAACAGAAAACAAATGCGGCGACGTCTTTTCTTTGTATATCAAATTGTTTGGTGCAAAGGTAGATGGATTCTACTCTATGGAACCTTCTTGGAACTTGCTTGTGGACTGTTTAAAGTATGGTTGGTTCTTGGTTATCTGCTTTGTCTGTCAATTTGTATACCCTGGAACTCCAGTTGTTCTTAGGAGGACACCGAACAATATAATTGTTTTTTTTTAGCCAGCTGGGATGCAGATCCGCCTGGTAATTTATATGGCATTGGGATGCAATTGTATTGTCACTTGCTTTAGCAGATTTCCTTGATCGATGAACTTTGTCAAACTATTGTTCCAAAATAATTTGAAATCAACGAATATATAGTGTTCGAACTGCGACTCTCCTCACATATAAACAAGAGGCTCTTAAAATACAAATTGGCCGTTGTTTTCAGATTTTTGCTTATTCGATGAAGTTACTCAGATTAATATCCTCGAATAATTTGAAATCAACGAATATTTAGTGTGCGGAATGCAATTGTTCTATCATATGAACAACATGCCCTTAAAATTCAAATTGGTCCTTGTAATGCTTGCGGATATAGAATTTAAAAAAAAAAATCTTTTCTTTCCTTGATTCTTTTAAGAATAAGCGATTTAACATCCTTTAATAATTTAATCTGCCAGCTCTCAAGTCCATAAAGTCCCAATTTCCAGCCCACGAGCCCGAATAAAAGAGGCCCATTTTTCAGCCTGCCAGCCCCATAGGCCCTGATCAAAAAAAATTGTTAAATATAAAATACATACGGAATTGTTACAAGACAATAAAAGTGCAATGTTTAGAAAAACAACCCAAGTCCTCTTGTCAATTTGTATATGGAAGAAGTATGGATGCTATTTGTAGCAGAGGGAACAATGGAGACTCTATTTTTGGCCCGCCTGGTCACGAACCTGCCATCCAAAAACTGCCAAAAAGTTCAATGTTCAGGCAACCAACCCGAGTCCTCCTAGAAATTTGTATATCGCGAAAGCCTGGGTGGTATATGTAGGAGAGGGAACAATAGAGACTCTATTTTCAACCCACCAGGCCACCAACCCGTGATCCAAAAACTACCGAAGTATGGCAGAGTTGTCATATGAAACATATCTACAGAAAAAGGCAAGCAGTGTCTACATGTTGCGACAACTTCGAATACAAAGCAAATTCACCTTAAATGAGGAGAATCCAATTTTGCATATCGACTAAAAAGGGGAATTTTTTTTTATATGAAACTTTGAGAGGAAACGAAAATACCTCATGTCTCTCTATAATATTTGTTCAACATCCAGATGAAAGTTCGTTTCAACAGAAAACAAATGCGGCGATGTCTTTTCTTTGTATATCAAATTGTTTGGTGCAAAGGTCGATGGATTCTACTCTATGGAACCTTCTGGGAACTTGCTTGTAGACTGTTTAAAGTGTGGTTGGTTCTTGGTTATCTGCTTTTTCTGTCAATTTGTATACCCTGGAACTCCAACTATTCTTAGGAGGACACCTAACAGTATAATTGTTTTTTCTTAGCCATCTAGGACGCAAATCCGCCTAGTAAGTTATATGGCGTTGCGACGCAACTGTACTGCCACTTGCTTTAGCAGATTTCCTTGATCGATGAACTTCATCAAACTATTGTTATGAAATAATTTGAAATCAACGAATATATAGTGTCCGAACTGCGACTCTCCTCACATACAAACAAGGGGCTCTTAAAATCAAATTGGCCGTTGTTTTCGTATTTTTGCTTATTCGATGAAGTTACTCAGATTAATATCCTGGAATAATTTTAAATCAATGAATATTTAGTGTGCGGAATGAAATTGTGCTATCATATGAACAACATGCCCTTAAAATTCAAATTGGTCCTTGTTATGCTTGCAGTTATAGAATTTAAAAAAAAAAATCTTTTCTTTCCTTGATTATTTTAAGAATAAGTGATTTAACATCCTTTAATAATATAATGTGCCAACTCTCAAGTCCATAAATTCCCAATTTTCAGCCCACGATCCCAAAAAAAAGAGGCCCATTTTTCAGCCCGCCAGTCCCATAGGTCCCGATCAAAAAATATCGTTAAATATAAAATACATATGGAATTGTTACGAGACAATAAAAGTGTTATGTTCAGCGAACCGGCCCAAGTCCTCTTGTCAATTTGTATACGGAAAAAGTATGGATGCTATTTGTAGTAGAGGGAAAAATGGAGACTCTATTTTCGACCAGCATGGTCACGAACCCACCATCCAAAAACTGCCAAAAAGTGCAATGTTCAGGCAACCAACCTGAGTCCTCCTGGAAATTTGTATATCGCAGAAGCCTGGGTGGTATATGTAGGAGAGGGAACAATAGACACTCTATTTTCAACCCACCAGGCTGCCAACCCACTATACAAAAACTACTGAAATATGGGAGAGTTTTTGTATGAAACATATCTACAGAAAAAGGCAAGCAGTGTCTACATGCTGCGACAACTTCGGATACAAAGAAAATTCACCTTAAATGAGGACAATGCAATTTTGCATATCGACTAAAAAGGGGAATTTTTTTTTATATGAAACATTGGGAGGAAATGAAAATACCTCATGTCTCTATAATATTTTTTCAACATCCAGATGAAAGTTCGTTTCAACAGAAAACAAATGCGGTGAAATATTTTCTTTGTATATCAAATTGTTTGGTGCAAAGGTCGAGGGATTCTACTCTATGGAACCTTCTAGGAACTTGCTTGTGGACTGTTTAAAGTATGGTTGGTTCTTGGTTATCTTCTTTGTCTGTCAATTTGTATACCCTGGAACTCCAGCTATTCTTAGGAGGACACTGAACAGTATAATTGTTTTTTTTTAGCCCGCTGGGACGCAGATCCGCCTAATAATTTATATGGCGCTCCGACAGAACCGTATTGTCACTTGCTTTAGGATTTTCCCTTGATTTATGAACTTCGTCAAACTATTGTTCTGAAATAATTTGAGATCAACGAATATATAGTGACTGAACTGCGACTGTCCTCACATACAAACAAGAGGCTCTTAAAATACAAATTGGTCGTTGTTTTCGGATTTTTGCTTATTCAATGAAGTTACCCAGATTAATATCCTAGAATAATTTGAAATCAACAAATATTTAGTGTGTGGAATGCAATTGTGCTATCATATGAACAACATGCCCTTAAAATTCAAATTGGTCCTTGTTATGCTTGTGGTTATAGAATTTAAAAACAAAAATCTTTTCTTTCCTTGATTCTTTTAAGAATAAGCAATTTAACATCCGTTAATAATTTAATGTGCTAGATCTCAAGTCCATAAAGTCCCAATTTTCATCCCACGATCCCGAACAAAAGAGGCCCATTTTTCAGCCTGCCAGCCCCACAGGCCCCGATAAAAAAAAATCGTTAAATATAAAATACATACGGAATTGTTATGAGACAATAAAAGTGCAATGTTCAGTGAACCAGCCCAAGTCCTCTTGTCAATTTGTATATGGCAGAAGTATGGATGCTATTTGTAGCAGAGGGAACAATGGAGACTCTATTTTCGACCCGCCTGGTCACGAACTCGCCATCCAAAAATTGCCAAAAAGTGCAATGTTTAGGCAACCAACCCAAGTCCTCGTGTCAATTTGTATATTGCAGAAGCTTGGGTGGTATATGTAGGAGAGGGAACAATAGAGACTCTATTTTCAACCCACCAGGCCACCAACGCATGATCCAAAAACTATTGAAGTATGGAATGAGGAATCCGCATATGCTGTATAAAATCTCATTCTATAGTTAATATAGAGACTATGTCCACAAGTCTGCTTGTCAATTTGTATATCGCGGAAGTGAAGATGCTATTTGTAGAACACAGAACAATAGATACTTAATTTTAAGCCCGCCAGGTCACGAATCCATGATCCAAAAAGTGCTCATGTATGGAATGAGGGATCCGCATGTGTTCTAGAACAATGTGTTTGTACAGTGGGGAACAATAGAGGCCCAATTTCCAACCCGCCAACCCTTGAGCCCCCGATAGAAAAAAGATCGATAATTATGAAATTGATATGAAATCGCTACGCGGTAATAAAAGTCCAATGTTCAACGAAGAAACCCAAGTCCACTTATGGGTATGCAATGAGGGTTCCACATACTTAATTTTCAGCCCGCCTGGCTGCGAACCCGTGATCCAAAAAATGCCCATCTATGGAATGAAGGATCCGCATATGTTCTGGAACAATACAAATGCACTGTTCATCCAAGCAGCCCGCAGCTCCTCCTGTCAATTTGTATGTCATGGAAATCTGGGTGCTATTTGTTGGAGACGTAACAATAGACATTATTTTCGACTAGCCAGGTCGTGAACCCACCATCCAAAAATTGCCTAAGTATGGAATGAGGAATCTGCATATGTTGTATAAAATCTCATTCCACACTTTATAGAGGCTATGTCCATAAGTCGACATGTAAATTTGTATATCGTGGAAGTGTAGCTGCTATTTGTAGAACACAGAATAATAGATACTTAATTTTCAACCCACCAGGCCACAACCCTCAATCCGAAAAGTGCCCAAGTATGGAATGAGGACTCTGCATATGTTCTACAACAATACAAATGCAAAGTTCAGCCAAGCAACCCGTAGGTCCGCATATGTTGTAGAACAATGTATTTGTACAATGAAAAACAATAGAGGCCCAATTACCAGCCTTCCATCCGCAAAGCCCCTGATAAAAAAAAAACGCTAACTATGAAATTGATACGAGATCGCAACGGCACAATAAAAGTCCAATGTTCAACGAAGCAACCCAAGTCCACCTATCAATTAGTATGCAATTAGTGATTCGCATATGCTGTATAAAATCTCATTCCATACTTTATATACAGACTTTCTCCCCAGGTCCGCGTGTCAATTTGTATATCGCGGAAGTGTGGGTGCTATTTGTAGGATACGGAACAATAGATACTTAATTTTTAGCCCGCCAAGTCACGAACCCGCAATCCAAAAAGTTCCCAAGTATGGAATGAAGGATCCGCATATCTTCTAGAACAATACAAATGCAATGTTCATCCAAGCAGTCCATAGTGACTCATGTCAATTTATATGTCGCGGATAGCTCCAGAGCCCCCGATAAAAAAACATCGCTAACTATGAAATTGATACGGGATCGCAACGGGACAATAAAAGTCCAATGTTTAGTGAAGCAACCTGAGTCCACCTGTCAATTTGTATATTGCTGAACTCTAAATGCTATTTGTAGGCGACGAAACAATAGACTGTTTTCGGTGCGCCAGGCCGCCAACGTGTGCTCCAAAAACTGCCTAAGTATGCAATTAGTGATCCGCATATGCTGTGTAAAATCTCATTCCACATTTTATATAAATATTATTTCCATAGGTTCACGTGTCAATTTGTATATCACGGAAGTGTGGGTGCTATTTGTAGGATACAGAATAGTAGATACTTAATTTTCAGCCCACCCGCCTGCGAACCCGCGATCCAAAAAAGTGCCCAAGTATGGAATGAGGGATGCGCATATGTTCTAGAGAAAAAAAAATGCAATGTTCAGCCAAGCAACCCGTGGCGACTCGTGTCAATTTGTATTTCGTGGAAATATCAGTGCTATTTGTAGGACAGGGAACAATAGAGACTCTTTTTTCAACCCACCATACTGCAAACCCGCGATCAAAAAACTGCCTAAATATGGAAACATGGATCTGCATATGCTCTATAAAATCTCATATCGATACTTTATATAGAGAATCATCTCCACAATTCTTGTCGTCAATTTGTATATCGTAGAAATGTGGGTGTTATTTGTAGGAGACATAATAATAGAGACTCTATTTTCGGCCTGCCAGGTCGCGAATCCAGGATCCAAAAACTGCGTAAGTATGGAATGAGGAATCTGCATATGCTATATAAAATTTCATTCCATACTTTATATAGAGACTATGTCCAGAAGCCCGCTTGTCAATTTGTATATCACAGAAGTGTAGGTGCTATTTGTAGGACACAGAACAATAGATACTTAATTTTCAGCTCGCCAAGCCGCGAACCCGTGATCCAAAAAGTGCCCAAGTATGGAATGAGGAATCCACATATGTTCTAGAACAATACAAATAGAATGTTCAACCATGCAACCCATAGGTCCTCCTATCAATTTGTATATCGTGAAAATGTGGTTGCTATTTGTAGTATAGGGAACAAAGAATCTGCATATGTTCTAGAACAGTACAAATGCAATATTTAGCCAAGCAACTCGTAGGTCGTGTTGTCAATTTGTTTATCACGGAAATATGCATGCTATTTGTAGGACACGGAACAATATTCAATATTTTTTCAGCCCGCCAGGCCATGAAACCGCGACAAAAAAAGTGCCTAAGTATGGAATAAGAGATCCGCATATGTTGTATAAACTCTCATGTATATACTCAATTTTCAGCCTGTCAGGCCGCGAACACGCAAAACAAAAAGTGCCCAAGTATGGAATCACAGATTCGGATATGTTCTATACAAATTGATGTTCATACTTTATAAAAGTACATGTTTAACCAAACAACCCGCAATGTTGAACCAACCAACCCGCAACTCTGCCTATCATTTTGTATCTCGCAGAAGTGTAGGTGCTATTTGTAGGACACAGAACAATAGAGGCTCAATTTTCAGCTTGCCAGGCCAAGAACCCATCCACCAAGCAGAGAACCATCGGTCCTTCACGTCTCTTGGGTATATCTTCTTCCATTTTTCTTTTGCAACACCCCTGACCGCTTTCCATATGCAATAATTAAGCTTTAATGCTAGTATCCATCCTACAACAACCATTACAGTTGTCATTAATGTCTGGAATTTCGGAGAATATTTCTCATTAGTATGAATTAAACTAAGATCTGTGCACAAGCATGTTATCCTTTCCAAGTATTCATTTCAAAGGAGACACAATCCTTTTTTTTTGTCCATCAACGGGTTTGTTCTTTTAAAAAAATTCTGATTCTTAATGTCTTTTCATCGTCACCGCCACCTTCGCACTTTTTTCTAATTGTGCAATTAGTGAGTTGTGATGGTCACAACTCATTCTGCACGAACCCTAGAAATTGTCATTGATCAGTGAAAGGCTTATATTATCCCTCCCCGATATTCATTTGAAACATTGTCTCGAGCAAAAATAAATTCTTAATAACTTGTGGTGGCAGTTCTCTCCACACACAGTGAACACATTGGGGCATAATGGCCACAGGTTCCACTATTCCAGGGCATATTCTTACTATTCATCTCTCTCCAGCCATGAGCAAAAAATGAGATAGTCCCTTGGTACACCCAGAGATATATTTCAAGCCAAAAAATTTGATGCCAAGCTTGGCTGCTCAGAGAACCTACCCACTTGCAGTCATGCCTGTTGCTGAACTTTATGCCATGAATTCCAAGCCAGAAGAAGATTATCTGATGGATGATGATACGACAATGGATGATGGCAATGCAGAAAATATTCGCACTCTTGGGCCCAAATTGAAATGAACCATAACGAACGGACCTTCTCGGCTCAATGATCATAGTCATGACAACACCAAAAGGAGTTTTAGAAAAAAAAACCGGACAGTGAACGCAACAGCCACTTTGCACCGCCAAAGTATGAATTCCAGAGTTCTGAATTAGTCTGTTCTAGGAGGAAGAGTTTGACTGTAAAGAAATCATATGTTGATGCTTCCAGAGATATATTTCAAGACAAAAAAATATTGTTTAACATTTTCGGGTATCAGGTGCAAAAATTTCACTGTTGCAATGCATTTTCCTATTAGTCATCTCCTTCTGCCCAGAATGGACTAATTTGGGCCTCTGTAATTGCACGTGCAAGCTGTACTACTGAATTTGTTTCGACTATGAAGAGTCGGTTTCAACTAAGGGCTATTCCACTTTCTCTGCAACCATTTTCGTCTTCTTCCTCAGGAATATCAATTTCTGCAGAGGATGATTAATCATGGAGAAAACTCCAAGGATCTTGCATACTACGGAACCTGTTTATGTGTTTGTCATAGATACCTTCAATGTTTTCAACTGAAGAACTGGATTCAATTTCTAAGCATAGATGTACAGTACTCAATACTTTTCTTATTTTTTTTAAATTGATTTTCTATTACGAAATTTTCGACTTGGACTCTTCGTCTCTGCCACTTTTATGGGTTTTACACATTTTTCTAATTGGCATAATTCGGTGCTCTCATACTTCTTCGATCATCTATTTACTAATACCAATGTAAAATGTTCCAGCAAAATCATTATTCTTGTTTCTAGAGATGCAATTATTAAATTTTAATGCTAATTAGTACAAAACAAAGTTCACTACTTCAGTTGGTATGTTACAGTCATGGAATAATGTATCAAGAACGTAATTGCACACGCATGTTGCAATAAAATGTAATCTTTAACAACGGATTTCCTGATAACTAGTAGATCATGATTTTGCAACAATGGGGCTTCTTTGAAACCAATTCTCACTTACGAAAAATGTCTTCCACCTTTCTATTTTCCCAATTCACGCATTTCCAACCACCACTTCCCCTTTCTTTAAATTGACCGTCTATTGTTCCTTGTCCCATAACTGCCACCCATAGTTCCACCATATAGAAATTGACAGGAGGACCCTGCTAGCTGCATCAACATTGCACCTCTACTTTTCTAGGACCTCCAAACAACATTTGTAGCTCTGCTATATACAAATTGACAGATATACAAATTTGCAACCGTTCTTAGATCATGCCCTTTTCCGTATTACGGTTGACCTATCATGCCCTTTTCATGATCTCTTCCGTTTTACACATTTTGCACTCAAAAATTTCAAAACATGAAATTTTACCCTTTTTCGTATTACGGTCCACCTATCATGCCCTTTTCCGTGATGCACATTTTTTGCACTGAAAACTTTTGAGAAATACAATTTAACCACCGCTTCCTCACATATTTACCTGAACTATTGTCAACCCATTTTGAAGCCCATCTGTCTTCTTTCCATACTTCACGATTTGTTCAAATTTCTTTAGGGAATCGTCCCTTTGTCGGGTTGAAGAAATATTCAATTCGTAGTCGTTGTTTCCTATGCCAGCGTCCTTTTGGAATTAGCAGTTGGCAATTATATATAAGATCTTATTGCTATGCATGCAATTAGCAATTTCCCTATTCCATACTTAGCCATTTTGCCAAAATTCTGCAAATATACAAACCGATCGTTGAACTCCCCCTTCATGATCTCTTCCTGACTATCCCCGTAACCCTTTTTTGAATCACGTCCAACCACTTTTTAGAACTCGCCATTATTTCCTTTCTCTCCGCCGTCTCTGTCACCTTCGCACTTATCTACAATAAAAGAAAATATAAAGTTTTTTATATATATAGACATATATTGTTTCTAAATATGGAATTACTGGCATTTAATTCTAATAGACCATCATGCAGAAACTGTATATATTGTCATTGATGGGAGAAAGGGCTAAGGAAATCTCATATTCATGCACATTAAACCAAAATTTGTGAGGAGATTATGTTTTCCCTTCCGAGTGTTCATTTCAAAATCATGAAATCCCTTTCACATCACGTGCCCTTCACACGTTCAAGAAACCTCCATTCCTTAATTGATCTTCATCGTACCCACCACCTTTGCATTTCTAAATATCCAATAAATAAACTTTACTCCTAACAGTTCATCATGCACCACCAATACCGATTATCATTAATCAGTGAAAGGATCGAGGAGCTTTCCCATTCATAAGCATTTAACCAAGATTTAGCAAAAAGTTACATTATTCACTGTGACTATTCATTTAAACCATCATCTGTAGCAAAGAAACCTTCTCATAAACGTATGGCATCAATTATGCACCTGTTCTGTGGAGATATAGTGAACATCTCCGGCCGTCATGACCAGAACTTCCACTGGTCCAGGGCATTTTCTTATTACTCAACCTCTTCCGCAGAGAACCAAGTAATTTGGAGCTCCGAGATTCCTCATGCAGGTTGTGTCCCTGAGGTTTTTGACTATAAGGACTTGGTCTCTTGGTGCACCGATAAATTTATTGTAGAGAAAAGAATTATTCCACTGCACGACCGCTCTTCTATTTCTTTGTCACCTCAGCTCTTCCGACAGATGTTGAAATTGCCAGAGCCAATATTGATGTTCAAAGGAGAATATTGCAAACATTTCCTAGCAAAGCATAATAACGGATTGGACCTCTTGCCCCTTTTTTTGGAAAACTTGGATCTAGTTCCTGAAGATATTACAAGCATGCAGGTTAGTTCATTTAAAAATCCTTTTAGTGAAATTGCCTGACTGTTTACAAGAATAACGGGACAAGAATCCACAACTACTGTTTCCTGCATGGCTCTTTACATTTTGTATTTCACAGTCAATGAACAAGCCATTTTTTATTGGGGAAGGATAATTTCTTATGAAATCTCTTCCCAATTGTCAAGCTACAAAAGGGGAAAGAAATTTTATATGTCATGCTATTTAGTTTTTGCAATAGCACATTCCTATCGATTTCTGCAACTGTCTATGTCCAAGAATGTCAACTGGGATTTCCACCCAGTAATGTTCTAGTACTAGGCCTTGTGGAAGCACAAGGCTTGCCACTATTTTTATGAGGTTTTTAATGGCTTCCTCTCTGTTTTCAAACTTTTCTTATTAGGATAAAATTCTCCCCGCTTATCTGAACAGGCAACTAATTTTTTGGACAAAAAGGGAACAGTACAACATTTGGATAATTACACTATCATAAGAATTTTTGGCTCCATGGAACAACCTTCTCTCCTTCCATGTCACATTACGGGAATAATTTTTATTGCAGAAGTAGCATGTCAATACAGCGATTGGTTCCATCTGTTCCAAAGGAAGAAAAAAAAACAATTCGTTCCTATGCCTTGGAAAATAGGGGAGTTCGTGTTGAAAAACGTCAACAAATTTGACGATTTTGTAGCACATTTTAGTATCTCCAACCTTAGATATGTTGAACACATAAAAGGATTCGACCCCTATGATATTTTTAGACAACATTTACATTCACTTGTCCTCGGTGATTGTTTTGTAAATAAACACCTGCCCAAAAATAGAGACAGTCACGGACCTACCTCTAATGCCGGTGACGTAGAGATAGTGCAAAGATACACCAAATTGTACACGCAACAAGGGAAAGACCCTAGTGACAAGAGTGTTCAATCTGTAAATACCACTCCAAAGGGTACGACATCCTGGAGCATCGCTTGAACGGCCCATCACAACAACAAAGAAACCCATAATTCTTCAAATAGAGGAGGAGATAACGACCCTCCTCACTCTAAAATTGATAGTTCTCACAAGCTTCCAGTGGAGAAGAAGAGAAAAAAAAATGTGGGGCAGGCAGAAGACCCAGAAATTCAGACTGAGAACATGGAAATTGACATTGATCTAGATGCCATGTTCCCCTTCATTGATCAGCCCAAGGACACCATCCACCATAGCCATCCAATGGACATATCTGTTGCCCAAAATTTTGACGAAGATGAATCCTTCATGTTCCAGAGCACTGTTTTTGATAGCCGGAACAAAAAATTGATATTTCAGAAAAAAAAAATGTTAAAAATATCAAAGGAAAATCTTGTTCAAAGGTTGACGTTGCCAACATGCGGTCGTCCCAAATCTGTCAACTTCACACCATGACCGGAAAATCACTTCATGACTCCATTGAACGCATGGAGACCCACAATGCCAAACTGAAGGATCGAGTCAAGGAATTGGAAGACACTTTCTTTCCTATGCCATTGCTTGTCGATCCTTTGGCAATAGCCATGCCTGGCACCCTTGCACCCAATGTAAAAGCACCCTCCACCTTGCTCGCATCCTGTAAAGGATATGTGGAAAACAATATCACAAAAAGAATGGAACTGGTTACCGATGCCTGGAAAAGATCACAAACCATCGCTTCCCTTGGAACCAGGGCACATAGCTTACTCAAGCTTTTGCAAGCCGAATTAAAAGATGAAGAAAATTTATTCTTAAAAATGGTCATCCCTTTTGGCAAGATTGTCAAAAATGTGATAGAAACATAAAGAAGAGAAGAAGATATTCCATCCAAAAACCGTATCGACCAATTGAATGCATGTTGGAAAGAAAAAGTAAACAACCTGCGTCTCATTGTTCAGTCATGTCAACAAGTCATATCTAAGAAAGATAAATTATTCACAAAGCTGTCAAATATAGACTTAGCCAGGAAAACAAACGACTTCCAAGACCCCCTCTTAATCGCAAACTTCTTGCCCTTAACCAGAGAAGAGTTTGATAAATAGGTTTCTATGTTGAAGACCTTCTCTCTGGAAACATTTTACAGCATCCTTTAATTTGATCAATCTCACGTCTATGACTGGCTAGTCAAATATGTAGTACAAAATGAGGAAATTCATCAAGCTCTCTCTAATCTTTCTATCAACTTCCAGGAATTAGAAAACGATATTTTCAACATCAATATCTGGAATGAGATCAACGTCACCCCAATGAGAGCGTACATTGAAGAATGGGTCAAAAGGAAATTGAAACAGGTTGCCAACGAAAGACAACAGGCAGTTGCCAGAATTCCAGCAGTCGTGGAGAACAACCTTGAAACCACAGTCATCGTTGACATCAATGAAAGGGAAGCCACAAGAAAATAGCCAAAGCACTCATATGTACCCTTAGCGTAAGTTTACTCATCCCATCTTTCTTTGTTTCTCAACCCATTTATTCCACTTTCTTCAATAAACATGTATAGGCAAACACTTATACCTTTCCATTTATTTTCTTTTGCAGTTGTTGCACTCTATCTTCTTTCCACAATCTTGTTTCTTGTAAATATTTCTCTAATGGTTCGAGGGAGCCCCAATCCCAATCTACATGAAAAACGCATTGAAATTCCGATTTATATGTAACACACTTTGTTTTTTTTGTATATTTCAAAATTTGCAATGGTATGTAACAAATTTCTATTTTCTGACAGATTTCAAATAAAAATGCATCTAAATTTTTATATCCTAAAGACTCTACTCTTATATTTCAGCACTCTCTATAACAAATGCATTTATGGCAAATGTTCACAAATACATTAAAATTTTTATATTTCTTATCTCCTATTAATTTTATGTCATCATATATTTTTATCTTTCACCAGTCCACATTGAAAATGCATTTAAATTTCCAAATTTAATCTTGCACTATCAACAATTTTTTTACTTTCTTATATACTTTCAAAAAAAAAAATGTTTTCTATACACTTTCCAAAATTAGATGGTGCTCAGCCTGCCAACCGTCATTTACTTTTGCCCCATATTCCAAAATATGCACCTTGCACACAGCATTTCCCTCATATATAGTTTTCACCAAACACTTCATTTCATTTACACTTCGACCCCATTTTTCAAAATTTTCTTTCTAACCTCCTTGGCAGGGACTCAGTTGTCACGCAGCCTTGTTTCTTATCATAGACATTGCTTCACCTGTTATAATTCATGGTACTTTAAAAATATTTGAATGGGAAAAAAATCCCTTTATAAAGGATATAATTCATTACTACATTGCTCTATATATTATAATTCATGGCCATTTAAAATTAATTTAATTAAGAAAATGTAATTTATTTAGGTATTATTTCACTTGTTATATTAATTTATTATTCTTTAAACATAATTTTGAGTGAGTTTAATGGTTAAGAGCATGTGTTTCCTCATTGTATTTTAAAAACATTTTTTTTCCTTTTTTTAAGTGTTATAATTCTTTTCATCATTTCTTTAGGTGTTATAATTTTAAAAACGTTTAACTAATTTTTTTCTTTAAAAATATTTGTTATATATCATAGTACTTAAAAATATAAAAAACTCCTCGGGTGGGGTGCCACGTAGCAGAAGGAGGCCACACATACCTTCCATGAACTCAACCATAAATACGGCCAACTGTCGTCCCTCACCCCAATCTTGAATGGAGGGCGATCATAAAAACTTGTAGAGGAAGGGAGGAAAACTCCCTCGTGTCATTTTAATGGAGGTCTTGTTGATTAATGGTAGAAGGCATGTGTTGAGTATGCATGGTTGTATTACAATCATGTTTGTCCCTTGGTTATCTATCCAACTTAGCCATGGCTTGCAACACTTCGCCTCTGTGCTCTTTCACCTCACTCTGCCTGGAAATTGGTTTTTGGCATAGTTGGTTCTCTTGGTTTTAGTCCAGTTGGTTCTTCTCCCCCCAGGCTCTGCCATACCGAGAGAGAGAGGAAATCCCAGGCGAGGCCCTACCTGGTATAGTCATGCAGCTAGGTAGAGACTCCTTCATAATCTAGAGTGGGCCCTGTCATTTGCTCGGACTCAGCACACTACACGACCTCATACTCCTCTAATGGCCTACGTCGAGGAGGAATTCCCAGAAGAACCAATCTAGGTTCTAGCAGAATCCCTCCTCTACACAGTACTGGTTGACTACTTGCGCCCCAACACCAGTAAGGTGGATATAGGTACAGAGGCAGCAATGGAAGGTGCCACATGCATTGTTCAGGAGGAATTCCCAGAGGAATTCCTCCATATAGCCCCATATACACACATTCACCCCAGCACTAGAGAGGTGGTTACATGAGCATTAGAAGATATGGAGGGAATCACTTTCACTATGTAGGAGGAATTCCCCATCTCGGCGCCTCCACCGCTGAACACAATTAAGGAATGCGACCAGGCTCTCTCAAGCCTCTTCATCCCGGAGTAGCTGAAGATTATTTTCGACATCATAGGTTATATGGTGGACCAAATTCATTGAGACACCCTCATCAACAACCACATTGACATGTTTTTCGATGCATTTTCAAACGCACCAACCAAGCAGAGGTGCCTGACTTGCGCGCAACCCTTCCTGCTCCATCCCAAAAATGACATCCTTCACAGTGGAGCCTCAAATGACAAGTTCCATAGTTATCAAATCTCTGCTAATGTCTATATTTGCACAGTTCTCTAAGCTCCACCAGCACAATGATGGTTCTTTTTTCTTGTCAACCTGGACTGATACTCTGCTCATTTCTTTCCTAGTTTTACTTTTTTAGACTTTTTTTGGTTTGTTTAGATTACACAGACAGTTCTTTCAACACTATCATCTGTCGCCTTCTTTGGTTTCCAATTGGCAGGGCAAGTGGTGGATGCCCTTTTTTGGATGAAAGCATAATAGGTGACCACATGTTTCAGTTTCCACTAGTTTGGCGGAACAGGTGGTAAAAAAAAAAGTAAAAAGCCAAAGCAATAAGTTCATAAGATGTTCATATAATATATACTTAGAGTTGTAATTTTTTTTAAAATAATTACCTTCATTCCCGATCATATATTTGCAAATAGTTTATTACCAAAGAATCATATATAACAATTTTTCAAAGAAACAAAAAAATATATAATAGAAAATTTACACTTTGATTACAAACTATGGAAAATCACATATTTTAAGCTAAGATATTAATATGGGGTGTAATTTTGTTGTAGAGGAAGGATAAAAACACATATATCTAATTGCAAATATTGAACAAGATGCAATCACACAAATTACAACACATAGAAAATAGCATTTTGTTTACGTGGTAAAACTCTATACATGAAAACATACACGGGACAATGATATTTGGTTTATTTATCGTTCAAGGGAGATATTACATTAAATCCAAACCAATCTTACACACACTCAACCTCTCTCAAGACTCTTTTACCTCTATGGGCATACATAGATTAATAGCAACTCTCAAACAATATTACATTAAAGCCAAACCAATCTTACACACACTCAACCTCTCTCAAGACACTTTTGCCTCTATGGGTGTACATAGATTTATAGCAACTCTCAAATAGTTACATAGAAATGATTACATTTAGGTGGATCCACACATTGTGTGATTTGTTTCAACAACAAACTAAATAAAGGATCCACTAAATCTGCTACAATCCACAAAATCGTGGGAAATTGGTTGGCATATCTCAACAATCTCTACCTTGACAAGGATTTACCTAAATATCATTGTCCAGTTTATTTATCACCTATGTTGCAAGCCAAGAGAAGCTAAGAAAAACTGCAACTTCTCTAATAACGTTGGTTTCATGAACACATCTCTATAATTTTCTCGAGTTTGGATTTTCTGAGGAATCACTCCACCTCCAACATGTCTTCCAAAACAATTCTTTGAGGCATATCCTGAGGTAAATCTCCTTTTATCCAACATACTTGCAAAACCTAAATTACAATTACCACGGACTAAACCACTGAAACCATTATAGGTGACACTTGTGCCTCTAAAACACTGAAGCACCTATTTCACTTCTTCACCTGAATTTTCCATGTGATTAGTGACATCAACTGAATGTGAAATCTTTGGTCTTGACCATTTCATCGCATCCAACATACCTCCTACTGAACTGACATGAGACATAACTTTTTCTTCTTTATAAACAAGACTTAAATTTGATGAAGAATTATAATGGAAAGAAACATGGATATTAACCAGTTTCATGTTGTTCATATTGAACTTGAACTACAACTTACGATGTATATTGTATATATGTACTTATGTGCGCAAAATTTGTTTTGTTGCTCCTTGATCCTTCATATGAAATGTCATTTCCAACTAAGCCTTTATCTCACTGAACTCAACCATGCTTCGGCTTGCAACGAGCATATCATCAAGAAAGTAAATGTACTATAAAAGTATAGTCATACTTACTCCTTGAAAAGTTTTGGCTCACCATGAAGGATTCAAACCTCTTGTACAATTACTTGGGTACCATTAGGCCATACAATGAATCTTCTAGCATGCAAAAAAATCTATCGTTGTGATCTTGAACTAACCCTTCTAGTTGTTCCATACACACTATATTTTTTTTAATGACGATCTTGTGCACACGTTACATCCCTTTTTGCCATCATCATAACTAACATGGATATAAAACAAGCAGAAAATCATAAACAAAGATCCTAAGTCTGAAAGAAACTTACAGTTTTGCAACTCTTTCTTGCTCATATGATCGTGTTGCTTCTTCCATAAACATGAAGATACATCTGTAACCTCATATGAAACTTTAGTACTTCCTTCCATCTTATAAAGGTCATCAACCCTTGTTTCCTTCATCACTACTAAACTTCCTTTCAACACTTTGAGTGCTCCACCTTGACCTACATACTTATATCCACCAGAATCCAAAATCCCTAATGAAATCAAATTTCACTTAAGCTCATGTACATATCTAACATATGTAACAAATATACCATCAAACATCTTAATTCTAATATTTCCAACCCCTACAATTTTATAGGGAATACCATTTCCCATAAACACTACACCCTCATCAACATATTAGTAAGAAATGAACCAGTTTCTATGTGAGCACATGTGGTGGGAGGCACCTAAATCTAACAACCATTATTCCTGATATTGTAAGCTACTAGAAACAGATAAAACTTCATTAGTTGTACCTGGATATTTTGCAGCCAATTTTGCTTCTTTCGTAGATTTGTCCTCAGATTCTTTTCTTTTTCAACATTCTTTCTTGATATGTCGTGTTTTTCCATAGTACCAACATTTTATTCTACCATTTCTTCCCCTTGACTAAGAATGTGAAGAACTTCTCTGATTCTACTCTTTTTATTTAGATCAACCTCTCATCAACATCACCTTTGAAGTTGAGATTTCTTGACTAGATTTTCTCCTCATATTCTCAGCCAACAAAGATCCCACAACAAAGTCATAATCTAAAACATATGTTGAGCTAAAGCTAATATAGGTGACTAGATTATACCAAAAATCAAGCAATGAGCACAATAGTGTAATAGCCTTATGTTCATCTTCGAATTTAACTTCCATACTAGTCAATTGAACTATAAGGGTATTAATGGTATTGATCTAGGTGGATATCGATGGCCAACCACCTTTTCTAACTATCTCAAAACAGTTTTCTGGCAATTTTGGTAATTTACTATTTTTAGCAGTTTTTAACTTACGGGCCATTTTGAGACCCTAAACGATGTTTTTGGGAAAACGGGGTGAAATATGGAATATCCTTTGAAATTTCCTCCAAAATGAATATCCTTGACGATACGTTTCAAACGGCCTATCATGCGCCTAAAACGAAGATCATATGCAAAAGTTACGACCCCGAGAAGTTGATGTACTAACTTACCCAAACAGGGCCCAGATGACTTTTGGCACTTCATCTCCTAGGGCTAGGTTTTTGATGTCTAGGGTTTTTGGAATTCCTGTTTATTGTAAAAAGGCCTTCAAAGACTCATTGTCATGATCTTCTTGCGAATGTGAGTAGCCATCACATCTCTTCTCAGAGATAAGTTGCCACCATTCTAGCGAGTCTTTCACTTTGTATTTTTACAGTCTATGTACATTTATTTCATTAATAGAAATCATGTATTACTGTATATATGTGTTTATGGTTGCATCTATGATACATTTCTATTATATTATTGAATATCTGTGATATCTCTGTGCATTTATTTTTATATATCCACTCTCATTTCGTGCTGAAAATAATCCAAATTAGTGGTATCAGAGCATGTTGCTCTTGATCATTTTTTTTAGTGCATGTCTCCGACGAGATCCGAGTATAGAAATTTAGGTCTTGAGCTTGTCTATATTGAATAATATCGATCTCTCACTCCCAAGAAAACCTCCATGGCGGAAGAAAAGAAAAACGACGAAGCAGATGATCCTATAAATTTGTTTCTTGAGAAAGCTCTCACATGACAGAGGGACGGACTAATGGAGAATTTTTACCACATCCTTCAATGCTTGTCGATATAAATAGGCACATATTCATCAAACATACACTTTGGAAGAACCTTTCCTTTCAAGGTACAGGTTAATTTTGATATTCAGATATTTGAAGGTCAGATAGATGCGGATGTCGTAAACAAATTGTTAAATCTACTAGACGATTATTTCTCTATTCACCATTTTTCTGATAGGGAAAAGATCACCTTTTCACTCCTTAAATCTCTCCCCCATGTCAAACATTGGTGGGAAACTCACTGGGAGCAAAGTTCCATAGAGGAATCTGAAATATATGGGGCTGAGCCCACCTGGGATTTTTTGTGGATGTAGTAAAGGAACAATATTACCCTGTTGGAAACTATGAGGACCAGTACATGAGATGGACCACACTATGGCAAGAGAGGGGCCAAGCAGTTCTGGAGTTCACCAATACCTTCCATACTTTATGCACCAAGTTGGGTATCAAAGAATCCAAATGACATTTGGTTCTGAAATATCGTGGGGCTCTACATAGATACATCCAAACTGAAATGGATTTTCTGGACATCTCATCACTCAGTGTTGCTTATCGATATGATGTTAAAATCGAGCAAAAATTTAAGTACTAGAACAAACAGGAATTCGGATATTCAAATCCGCAACAACCAAAGTATGACAAACACGACCCTAACAAACAGTCTCTCGAAAACCAATCCAAGCCACAAGAAAAGAAGGGTCACAGGTGTTAATGTTTAAGCCATTATTATAGTTCTTTTCATTTCAATAGATAACAACAACCTAAGAAAAGATCACTGAGAAATACAAAATCACAAGAGACACAACATATATCCTGGGAAACCCTCTAGGGGAAGAAAACCCAACAAAACTTCCTTATTATAGATAGCCAATACAATGCCAAGAGATAACTTAAACTAATGTACAAGATCCTCTCCCAAAGATGCACCACTCTCTCTCCTTCTTCTCTAACTACAGTTCTGAAACTTGCCTCTCAATGACAAAGTGAGTTGTGTCTAAGTGAGGTGCTAGCCTCCTTATTTATACAAGACTAGCACGCGTGAAGTGTCTCTTCACTGGTAGGGTCGACTTCTCCAACTGGGTGGTTATAACCACCTTTATTATATTTTGGGGCCTCTTGATATATTCTGGGGTCGAATTCTTCTTTTTCCTTTTACAATTATATTATGACCAATCCACAAAAGGGGATTTGGTCCTTATACAATAGCCAACATGATCAATCCACAATGGGGATTGATCCAATGAATAATATATCAAATAATAATAAGAATACACTTTGCAGTTACATTATTTCAACACTCCCCCTTAACAAGAAGGGTATTCTTCAACAACATCATGCAAGAGAGAGAGGACAACATCATCAACAACATCAAGTGGGTGAGAGGACAACATCATCAATATCATCTTCGAACACTGACTGGTGTATCTATAAATCATCAGAAGTTTTCTTCATCAACAACATCGTCATTCTCAAAGGAATGCAATCATCATCTGCATTAATATGTATTAGTATAAAATTGATACATCATCATCATCATCACATCATGAGGCTGGCACATCATAATATTACTAGATGGACTTTATGCCACAACTATCAAGCCGGAAGCATATTTCTAATCTCATCTCATAGTCTTTCTTTACGTATGTTGTCCCTGACTTTATACTTTAAGGCTCTAAAGTATACCGTGAAGGCATCCAAAAAAGGTAGAGATAATTAATCGGTAAAAAAAAGAAAAAGTTTAAAAGAAACTGAGATCACGGTTGATTCATCAACTATCTCTATCTAGCTTCCCATTGTTCTTGAATGTTAATATCCCTTTCAATTGCACCCCATGATGTTTCAATTTCTACCAGTGTATTTGTCATTTTTAAGATGGTATTGAATAGGTTTAACGCAATGTTTGTTTGATCTAATAGACCAGGTTCTATATTGGGCTGTCTGGTAATTGGAACAGTCATGAAAGGTGAGGGTTTCTTTTTTGTAAATCAAGAATATTTTCGAGGGTCATAAATTTCTGGTTCAAAATTATAAAAATAGAACTTCCAATTTATGAATTAATAATATAACATAAATAAAGTCCTTTTCTAGTATCTGAGTTAAATTTTAAAGGAGACAGTGGACGAAATGAAGAAAAAGGAAACATGTAATTGTATAACAAAAATGAGGCATCAATTTAAGAAGAATCTCATTTTAAGTTAATACAAGAAAACAGATAATAACTTTGCAGAAGCATACAGTTTCAGAGTCCTAAAACGTTGATAGGTCTTATATCCGCTGAAAGATGATACAGAGGAAAAACTGAAAAGGATTAGATAATCTAAATGTTTTAATTACTATAATAGAAATTACCACATGAAACACTTCAAACGAAAGTATGGAAATGAAAAATAGAATGACAGAGAAACACATAACTCAGGGTTGACCAGATATGGAATCTTCAATCTATATTGTATTAATTCAGGCAAAACGAAGTTATCTCTTTACAATCCCTCCAGAAAAAATCCCTTTCTTAGTCTTGAAAAATTACATTTATACAAAACCACCAATCTTAGGATAGTTGGTGAGTTCCTAATTCTTAGAGACTAAATATTTGTTAAAAAGTAGATCCAAAACCATTTTCATGATCTTCTTCATTTTTCCATTTTTTGGAAAGTAAAGCCCTTCCAAATAATACTTTTACTTTGCCGATGACTCTCCTTCTTTGGTGCCATGACTCTGAATTGGAAAGAAAACCTGTCACAGAAGAGAGGTGTGAAAGCTCAGCTATATTATCCTATTTCTGATAGAAAAAAAAAGAATAAGTTTCAAAACACAGACCTCTAGTTTTCTTTTAACTTCGTTTATGGTGAAAGTACTGACGCAGTTGTCAAGAATTTAATACCTTTAATGTGGAGAATATCTCCGAGATACGCATTTGTGTCACAGAAACCACGATCTATTCGTTATTAATGTGGCCATATTTCGGCAATTCTAAAATCAACATTCAAAAAGCTTCTTTTGACGAAGGCCAAAAGGAAAGTACTTAAGAAGTTTAATTACCATTAAATGTATTTTTAAAATGAAGTTAGTTCTCTTTAAAATTCGGTATTGAGTCGGGACTTCATGTTTCAGGGTTTAGGGGATCGCGGTTACATGAGGTATGTCACCTCTAAACTCCAAATCCCAAAATCACGATGAGATTAGATTTAAGCCTTAACTTCCATATTGAGTTGAGACTTTGCATTTCTGGGTTTCAGGGATCGTGGCTACATGAGGTATGTCACCACTAAACCCCGAATCCTGAAATCGCGGTGAGAACAAATTTAAGCCTTAACTTCTGTATTGAGTTGGGACTTCGCATTTCGGGGTTTCGGGGATCACAGCTACATGAGGTATGTCACCACTAAACCCCGAATCCTGAAATTACGGTGAGAACAAATTTAAGCCTTAACTTCCATATTGAGTCGAGACTTCGCATTTCGGGGTTTCAGGAATCACGGCTACATGAGGTATGTCACCACTAAACCCCAAATCCCGAAATTGTGGTGAGATTAGATTTAAAATAATCACGATCAAGACTAATTTTCACTTCTTTAAAGAAATTGGGAATCAAGATTTCACGATTCAAAATGTATTGAAGGGATATTGTTCTAATTAAAACCCAAATCTCGAGAGGTTTAAAACATGGTTAATTAACTTCTTTAGGGTTTTAAATTATCACAATTTAAAGTACTTTACAGAGAGTGCGTATAGACTTTAATAACATTTGAGCTTCTTGTCTTTAATTATAACGAAGAAAATAAATCATTTCGAGACTTCGGTATCAGTCTTTTGGACTGATAACGAGGATTATACCTTATGAAAAACTGAATCCCGAAAGAGAAAAGTTTTAGTTTTAAAGGTGAAAAATTTTCAAACCTAGATTTCAACAACGTCACAACAATAAGGCTGGAAGCAAGATACTCATCCTGCTTTATGTCACAACAATCAAGATGGAAGTAGGATACTAGACTGGCTTTACGTCACAGCTATCCAGTCGAAAGAACAGTGCTAGTCTCAACTCATCGTCTTGATTTAAGTCACAACCTTCAGGTTGGAAGCAAGGTACTCATCCTGCTTTATGTCACAACCATCAGGTCGGAAGAAAGACACTAGACTAGCTTTATGTCACAGGTATCCAGTTGGAAGCATAGTACTAGTCACATCACATCATCTTTCTTTACGTCACAACCATTAGGTCAGAAGTAAGGTACTCGTCTTTCTTTACGTCACAACCATCAGGTCGGAAGCAGGATACTAGACTGGCTTTATGTCACAACTATCCAGTCGGAAGCACAATACTAATCACATCACATCATGTTTCTTTACATCACAACCATCAGGTCGGAAGCAAGGTACTTGTCCTGCTTTACGTCACAACCATCAGGTCAGAAACATGATACTAGACTGGATTTACGTCACAACTATCCGACCGGAAGCACAATACTAGTCATATCACATCTTCTTGCTTTACGTCACAACCATCAGGCCGAAAGCAAGAGATGTCTCATCGCAACAACTACTCCCCCTTTCGAAGAAGGTCATTTCGGACTATACCAAGCATATATCGAAAGTGCTCAAACTTTACACAAGATAGAGGCTTGGTCAACACATCAACAACATGTTCATTCGTGCTAATGTATTGGAGCTTTAAGACTCCTCTCTGTACCATGTCATGGATGTAATGATATCGGATCTCTATGTGATTTGACCTGTTGTGGAATACAGGATTCACTGTCATCTTTATTCATCTCTGGTTGTCACATAGGATCGTGGTTTCTTTCATCTCTAAGTCAAATAGTTCGGTCAACAACTTTCGAATCCATATAGCTTCACAGCCGGCAGAATATGCAGCAATGTATTCTTCTTTCATTGTGCTCAGAGCAATGCTAGATTGCTTCCTACTCTGCCACGAGATCATGGTTGATCCCAAACTGAAACAACATCTTGAAGTGCTTTTCCTGTCAGAAACACTTCCTGCCTAATCTGTATCAGTATATCCACTCAATGTGAAATCATGATCTCTATCATAGCTGAGACAACAATATATTGTACCTTTAAGGTACCTCATCACATGTTTTGCAGCCACTAAGTGAACATGTCTAGGTTCTATCAGAAACTGACTCAAGGTGTTCACGGAAAAAAAAATGTTTGGTCTGGTGTTTGTCAGGTACATCAGCGATCCAATAATATATTTGTACAGTGTGACATCAATCAACTCTAACGAAGTGTCGACCAACAGCTTCAGCTTCACTTCCATGGGTGTATTCATGGACTTGCAATCCAACATGTCGAAGCTCTTTAGGATTTCGACTGTATGCTTCCCTTGGTTAAGGAAGATCCTCTCAGTACTCTACCATACCTCAAGACCTAAGAAATAATTCATTAGGCCAAGGTCTTTCATTTTAAATTCTGAGGCAAGTGTCTTCTTACATTCAGTGATGAGATTTTCTTCTCCAGTTAAGAATAAGTCATCCGCATATAGCAATAGTATTACTGGCTCATCATTCATGACCTTGAAGTAGAGGTTAGAGTATTCTTTACTCTTGGTAAAGCCTAAGCTCATCAAGAAACTGTCTATATGGCCATACCAAGCTCTAGGAGCTTGCTTCAATCCGTATAAGGATTTTTTCAATATGCAGACATGAGAATTCTTGTCTTCGACTTCAAATCCTTGAGGTTTCTCTATATACACTTCCTCTTTGATGAATCCATTTAGGAAAGATGTCTTTACATCCATCTGGTTCAACTTCCACTTCATCTTAGCTGCAAGAGCTATGATGGTTCTAATCGAAGTGTATTTGGCTACAAGAGTGAATGTCTCTTCATAGTCAATGCCTTCCTTTTGAGAAAAGCCACGAGCAACAAATCTTGCTTTATACTTCTCAATACTTCTATCATCAACATGTTTTATTTTGAAGAGCCATTTGGAGGATACCACATCTTTACTCTTCGGTCTGAGAACTATTTCCCATAATGCGTTCTTCATTATGGATCGGTATCCCTCTGTCATGGAATCTGCCCATTCTTTCCTCTGAATGGATTCTTCAAAGAAGGTAGGCTCCTCTTCTAGAAGATCACACATCAAAGCCATATAACTAGAGAATGGCTTTGGTATTTTTACCTGTCTCGTAGTTCCTTAGGGAACATCGTACTTCTCTCCATATTGAATAAGCTCTCTGGCCCAAGTTGGCTTCATTTTATGGAGGATCGTCATCTAAGGAGGTTCTTGGACTTCTGATATATCATGGTCTTCTAGAATTTACTCATTAGGGGAAGTTACAACTTCTCTCACTCGTTTTGTGGCTATGGGAACCTCCCTCGTTGTAGTACTGGGGATTACGAGTTCCTCTTCATATACTTCTTCAACTTGGCATCTTCTAGATTTCTTGAGCGTCGCATCTTCATCAAAGGTCACATCCCTATTGATCTCAATGTGACGATGACCTGGTATATAGATTCTGAAGGCCTTGGAGACCTCACGATATCCCACAAATATTCCCTTCTTTCCTGAAGGTTCCATCTTGTTTCTCTTCTCTTTCAGTATATGTATAAATACTGGAAAGCCAAATATTTTGAGATGGCTTACCTCTGGCTTCTTTCCGATGAACATCTCTACAGGGGTATTGAACCCAAGTGCACTATAAGATAATCAGTTTTTCACATAAACGGTTGTCATTGTTGCTTCCTCCCATAAGCACATTGGAAGATCTTGATCATGGATCATAATCTTCACAACTTCCATTATCATTCTGTTATTTCATTTAGCTACATCGTTTTGTTGAGGATTATAGGGAGTTGTGAGTTCCCTCTTGATCCCAACATCTTTGCAGAAGTTCACAAACTCTTTTGAGTTATATTCTCTTCCATTATCTGACCTGAGTATCTTAATCTTTCTTTCAGAAAGATTCTCAATCAAGGCTTTGAATTCCTTGAACTTGTTGAACACTTTATTTTTAGATTTCAAAAAATATAGCCAGGTCTTATGAGAATAATCATCAATGAATGATACATAGTATACATACCCACTCATGGAGGATGATGGCATTAGGCCACACACATATGAATGGATGAGTTCTAGGACTCCTTTTGATTTTTTATCTCTCTTCGGAAAAGGGTTCTTGATGTTCTTCCCTTGTGCACATCCATTGCATATGCCTTCATGGTCAACCTTGAGTTCTTGTAAACCTGTGACTGCTTTTCATATGTATGGTAGTTCCTTGTAGTTAATGTGAGCTAATCTCCTATGCCAAATTTCACATGGATTCTCAATGGCGTGGGCCATGGCAGCTTCTGAGTGACCCTTTATCTTATACAAGCCACCTTCTTCTTTTCCAATGATGATTGCTTCATTTATGGTCTCTCCTTTAGCACGTTTCCTTATGCAACCTTCACTATAGCTTCCTCAGAGCTACTACCTGTGACCTGGAGAAAGGTCAACAAAACAACAAGCAAGAATAATATCCTTCTGATAATATAAAGCAATAGCATGAACAATCATCACAGTAGCTCCTTTAGAGATATCACTTGTAATTAATCTGAAGCAAAGATTAAAGGTAAGGAATACAATACGAAATGAGGTCAACACTCTCATAGTGTTGTGATCAAACATTCTTCCATGGCAATCTGGAACTAACACATGAGGTTTCTCCTAAAGGAGGTGTTAGTTGTATCAGGCAAAGCATTTTCTTCTATATGCTCACATGTTATCAAGTATAATACTTTACAAATATTGCTATCTCATCTATAGTCATCAACTTTTCATGTGTACCTTTGAATCTTATCAACTTGATTAATCAAACCTTTAGCCTTGTCCTCAGGAATGAGTGCTTTCTTTTCTTCCGAGTCTCCTTCACTCAAGATGACGAGTTCTTTCTTCAACCTGTCTTCTGTACTAAGACAATACATTATCTTGACAGAAGGTTGGGTTAGAGGATAAGCTCTATGATCTCAAATTTTAATCCATCTAATACCTTGACTCAGAAAAGGTTATAATGATGCAACATTGATCAATATAACAAATGGATGCATATCAGAATAATCACACCTGGGTTGCATCATTCCTCTGAATGTGTTGTATCTTGATATCCTTTTGGATATATGGCAAGAGATCCCTTCTCCTGCAAATACTCTTTAAAGCTTAACCATTTAAACATATGCGAGTACATACCTCTAATAGCATTTGCAGGTGGTGGCACCAACTAGTAGAAGAGATAGTCATTACCAACTCTTTAAAAACTTCAAGCGTGACTGCAACTGGTAGTACGACTGCAACTACAACTGGTTCTGAGACTACAACTGCAACTGCAAGTTAGGGTTTTATGAGGAAACCCTAATTTTTCAAACTTCAAATTTTGAAATTTTCATCCAAGGGATAGATGCGTTGAGCTGAGGTGAGTAAGTTGGTGCAGTAAGAATTTCAAAAATCCAACTTTTACCCCCTCAAACTTGATATGCGGATTTCTGGACTAGGGCTTCTGGTTTTCTGGTACTTCTGGTACTCTGGTACTCTGGTACTTCTAGTACTTCTGGTACTTTGGTTTTCTAGTACTTTGTGAAAACTAGGGTTTCACTTTCCGGGATATCTAGCCACTGAAAAGGTGCGTTGAAGGTGTCAAAATGATCCTTGGGGCAGGGTGCACTTTTCTAGATGGTTTTATGGTTGAAATACCTCACCAACAAAAATCCCTAATTTGCATGTACGACAATAGTGACGTTTTTCACTTTTCTCTTATGAAAGATGCTCTCTTCAACTTGGCTCTGATACCATGTTAATGTTTAAGCCATTATTATAGTTATTTGCATTTCAATAGATAACAACAACATAAGACAAGATCACTAAGAAATACACAATCACAAGAGACACAGAATTTACCCTGGGAAACCCTCTAGGGGAAGAAAACCCAACAAAACTTCCTTATTATAGATAGCCAATACAATGCTAAGAGATAACTTAAACTAATGCAAAAGATCCTCTCCCAAAGATGTGCCACTCTCTCTCCTTCTTCTTTAACTGCAGTTCCAAAACTTGTCTCTCAATGAGCAAGTGAGTTGTGTCTAAGTGAGGCACTAGCCTCCTTATTTATATAAGGCTGGCACGTGTGAAGTGCCTCTTCATTGGTAGGGCCAACTTCTCCAACTGGGTGGTTATAACCACCTTTATTATATTTCAGGGCCTCTTCATATATTATGGGGGCGACTTCTTCTTTTGCCTTTTACAATTACATTATGACCAATCCACAAAAGGGGATTTGGTCCTTATACAATAGTCGACATGATCAATCCACAATGGGGATTGATCCAATGAATAATATATCAAATAAGAATAAGAATACACTTTGCAGTTACATTATTTCAACAATGGGAAGACAAAGAAGGACATCGAAAAATGGTGCGATTTCCACAAAAGCCCCTAGCACAAAACCGATGAATTTTTCTCAAAATAGTCATTACTGGCCGAGATCAAAGACAAGGAGTCGAACCCTGATTCAGAATCTGATTATGAAAATACTAGTAAAAGACAGATCATCGACGCAGACCCCACTGCTATTGTCATGACTGTAGGAATTCAACCAGAAGAACCAACATATCCAGAAGAGGGGGAGTGCATTTTTCATTCATAGATGTAGGTGAAGGGAACCCCACTGCATTTTATTGTTAATAGAGGAAGCCAGAAGAAACTCATCTTAGCAGAGGTCTTCAAATAGTTGGGATTGTCTACAACACCACACCCGCAACCATACAACATCGGGTGGCTTCGCCAAGGACGAGATCTTCGTGTCAGCCAACATTTTCAATTGCCATATGGAATCCAACCCTTCAAGGATGAGGTATTATGTGATGTTTCCCCACTGGATGTCTGTGATGTTCTCTTAGGCCAGCCATATATGTGTAGACACCATGTTGTTTATGAGTCTCGACCCCGCAGTGTCATTGTTTCTCTAGGGGGTCATCTCTACAAAATACCAAAGGTAGTTCTGACTATTGTTTTACCTAAACAGTGCCGCAAGGTAGTATCTCATACTGCAAAATTCATCTTCTTCACAATCTGTTCAAAAGAGGAAAAAAAGGACACTTCAACCCCTACAACCTCGCCCCAAGCACCTTCTATCCAATAGAAGCAGGTTGACAAGATTGCAGCAAAGCGCAAAGATTCCTTTTGCACATCATCCTCTTCTATAGCTCGACTTGTTGAACAACCTTAGCCTCAACAAGTTTGTGACAGACTTCCACAAACTGAGCAGTACGACATCTCCAACAAGGCAAGTAGCTCACCCAGATTCAGATTCAACAAACATTTTTTTCTCTCCCCCGAGAACTCAACACAATGGAGACCATTTCTTCCTAAGGAGGGAGGATTGATCCAGGTGGATATAGGTGGCCACCCACCTTTTCCAACTGGCTCAAAACAATTTTCTATCAATTTTGGTAATTTACTATTTTTAACAGTTTTTAACTTTTAGGGCCATTTTGAGGCCCTAAACGACATTTTTTGGAAAATGGGGAGAAATATAGAAGTTCCTTCAATATTTCCTCCAAAATTAATCTCCTCGACGATAACTTTCCAACGAGCTATCATGCGCCTAAAACGAAGATCTGATGAAAAAGTTACGACCTCGAGAAGTTGATGTATTAACTTACGCAAATGGGGCCCACGTGACTTTTGGCGCTTCGTCTCCTAGGGTTAGGTTTTTGGATGTCTAGTGTTTTTGGAATTCCTATTTATTGTAAAAAGGCATCCAGAGCCTCATTTTCATGATCTTCTTGCGAATGCGAGTAACCATCACATCGTTTCTCAGAGATAAGCTGCCACCATTCTAGCGAATCTTTCACTCTGTATTTTTACAGTCTCTGTACATTTCTTTAATAAATAGAAATAATGTATTACTGTATATCTGTGTTTATGGTTGCATCTCTGATACAGTTATGTTATATTATTGAATATCTGCGATATCTCTGTGCATTTCTTTATTATATCTTCACTCTCATTTTGTGCCGAAAATAATCTGGATCAGGTATTTAAATGGTCAACAACTCTCATGTTGGACAACTGAGAGGGGGGGGTGAATCAGTTGTTACCGTGCTTAAACAATTATGCTTCTTTTAAACTCTTTGTTGAGACACTAAATGATGATCACAATAATGCAGGGGAATAAACAATGGCATATTCAGCATCAGTCACA
>ML790983.1:77603-135621 GCA_009831015.1 Picea engelmannii
TTCCCGATGGTAAACCTCGTACAGCTTCTGTCTGATCTGACGACCCTCGTTCTTTCGGGAAATTTGAATGAGATCCTGTGGTTGTGGATCTCTGTCTTCCTTCTCTTCTGCAAATTCCTGTACTTTGAGCTTTGCCTTTGCTGTGCACATTTTCTTCAACGTTGTTCCTCCTGAGCTTTCACGTCTGAATCCCCAAGGGATTTTTATCCTTCTTATCCTACCATCTCCACTACTGTACTTGCCATCAATGACAAGTCTATGCTGCCTGTAAAACATGCCAACAATCCTTTGTACATTCTTCCTTCCTGCACTCATGCCATCTTCATTGCTGTACTTGCCATCAATGACAAGCATATGCTACCTGTTACACATTTCCAACATCTCATACCTTCTTTCATTCGCAAACTGTATAATTTATTCTTCAAGAAAATTATGTTTGTCAAGGACTTCATCATATATAGACTTTCCAACCTGCTCCAAAAGCTTATTGTCGTATCCTCTCCTATGATATTAAACATAACTTCATTTTCCAGACATAGACGAATGGTACCGATTTCTTTTGCATCTAGTTCTTCCCATTCATCGTTCATCATGCTTTTCGGTTTCTTTGTCCTGCCCACCAATGATTTGTGCAACCTTGTTGCACCAGAAGATCTCGCATCTTGATCTTCCAAAGCTCAAAGTTGTTTTTCCCACTGAACTTTTCCACTTCAAGCTCTGAATCTTATCCATTAGCACAAATCTCCCAACGCCCAGATCACTACTTATAATCTAAGCTTATAAATATGGAGGAATAGTCTTATGTTTCAAAGTGGAACCTTAACAAATATCAAATAAAATATTTAAGGTAAAAAAATCTTATACCTCAAAATTTTTGTAAAACATCACCTCTTATAAATATTGGTCCACTTTCCACCTCGGATAAAGATACGATCCAGATCACATAAAGATACTCCTTTTAAAATAATATATGTTAAAATACAAAAAAACATCCTCCATCCATTAAATAAAGCCTTTAATGCGACATCCTCCATCCATTAAATAAATCCTTTAATGTGACATCCTCCAATAAAATTTAGATCATAAGGAAAATTGTTCACCTCATTTAAAAATCATCGGAGCGCAAGATCTCATATATATACAAGTGTTGCATGGCAGCGTAGTCCCTACCAGGTTGGAATGGGAATAAATCCACGTTGAAGTACATGTGGTATCCATGCAGAGGATGCCTTTGTGGAAGCATGCCACTGGATTAAAATATAATAGACACAATTTCCTAACATCCAACATAGTTGAAGGAAATGTTTTTTAGCATTTCCGAATTAGTTTTCTTTGAAAATTTTCAAATATTAGTAATGTTTTGCAACAAAGGTTCCTAGAAAAAAGGACTAGGAAACACACACATTAAACATTCAAAGAATAATAAACACAATTTCCTGACATCCAGCATAGTTTTCATTGAAATTTATCAAAAACTAATAATGTATGTCATACATTTCTGGAATCGGTTCCATATTTATGGAAATTTAAATGTGTTTTTCATATAGACTGGGATTGGGGCTCCCGCGGACCATAAAAAGAAATAAGTACAAGAATTAGGACTATAGAAAGAAGAAGTGTGATGGTAGAGAGGAAGACCTGAAAAGAAGAAATTAGAACTTATGAGCCTTTGGTTAGAGATTTCTATTTAAAGAGGTAGAATAATTGGATTGGTAAAGAAAACAATATGACATTAGTATAGACTTGCTATGAAGCCGATGAATTTTTGTTTTTGTCATTGACGGTCATTGGAATTGTGCCAACCAGTTGTTTCCCTTCCTCGATGAGGTTGTCCATTCTCCATTGGAACCATTTTTCAATGTGGCTTCACATGGGGGCCACATTGATTTCATCCTCGATTTCTGTGTTGAAAAGCTCATTTTCTAATTTCCTTAGATCCATAGAAATACTATGCAGAGCCTGTTCAATTTCTTCATTATGTGTTGCATAGTCCAGTAGCCAGTTCTCGAGCTCATCTACATGATATTCAAGGATGTCGTAAAACTTTTTGAAAGACAACCCCTTTAAAATATCAAGTTGTTCATCGAAGGCTTCTTTGGTCATTGAAAAGGATTCAAGGACTAAGTTTGGGTCTTGAACCTCGTTGGTACTTCTAGTTATGTCTATTTGGGTCAGGTTTATGAATAATTCTTATTTTTATGATATGGCTTGTTCACATGATTTGACAATGAGTTGTAGGTTCTTAACATTCTTTTCCCAACATGCTTTTAATTGTTTGATCCGATTAGGGGAGGGGATATCCTCTTGTCTGTTTTTCAGATCTGAGCTGTTTATGGCATGTTTAGAAAAAGGGGTCAACATCTGTTCATAGAAACGTTGATCATTTTTTAAATTCGTCTGCAAATGTTCATGAAAATCATTTTCCATATTTTGAAAGGAATCTATATTTTGTGATGTTTCCCAAACTTCAGTAACTAGCTGCATTATTTTGTTGATGTTATTCTCTACAAGGGTTCTACAAGATGTGAGGAGGCTAGAGGATCCTTTTAACTTGGTTGCAGGGGTAGAAGGCATGGTTTTTGCTAAAGGACTAGAAAACTCTGGGGTAGAAATGAAAGCCTCCTCAAATTCCTTGATGTGCTCCTTCAGTCTGGCATTCTCCGCTTCAATTCCTTCAATGGAATCATAAAGAGCATCATCAGTTATGTGGTAAAATAGGGAGATTTGGGATGACCGCATTTTCCTAAAGTTAATCTTTGTACAATATTTACCTTTCTTATTTGTTACATCTCTCTTTTCAATGACGATATTTTTAGATTGGTTGTCAAAAGAAGCACTCTGGAATACAAAGGATTCATCTTCATAAAAAATGTCAGTCTTAGATATTTCCATTATGGAACTATGGTGCATCGCGTCTGCGGACTGGCCAAATTTTTGCATGTGCTCAGTTTAATTTTCAAGTTGCATCTGCTCACTTTCAATTTCTGGTTCATCCACCTACCCTGTAATTTTTTTCTCTTCTTCGTCAAGGGAACTTTGTGAGAGATATCAATTTTTGTGCGAGGAGGGTTCTTATCTCCTCCTTCGTTTCAAGATTTCTAGGTTTCTTTCTTACTGGGGTGGGATGTTGAAGCGATGATCCATGATGTCATGCTCTTTGGAGTGTTGGCAAGGGACTGGAAACTCTTCTCACTAGATACTTTTCCATGTTGTTTGTACAATTCAATTTCTCTTTGCAATGTCTCTACCTCACAATCGCCAGAACCAGGAGTGTTGTTGTCACTGTCTCTGTCTTCGGTCAGGTGTCTATGGATAAAATAGTTGATAAATCCAACTGCTAGTAGATGTTCTCGAAAAATCCCATTAGGGTCTAACCCTTTTATCCTTTCATCATATGTTAGGTTCAAGTTCTTGAAATGGCCTGTGAATTCATCAATCCTGTTGATGTTTCTGCACACGAAGTCCTCGAATTTCTAGGGCAGAGGAATGCATTATTTTATTTTTCTTGTCATGGAAAAAATGCAACCAGTGGTTGTATCACCTTGCTATTTATGTAACAAACATCTTGTCCATGATGTGGCATGTAAGGAAGGAATGATTTTCCTTGGAGCCAAAGACCATTAGTACACTGCAATTTTTCTTTTGTTCAAGTGTCCCCTTCCTGCTCAAAAACTTTGTTGCCTAGCCAGACATCCTGGTAGCATCCTTCCCTAACAATAAATCTTTGAAAACTGAGACAAAGTCATTAAAAACTTCATAAAAAATGGGAGGCCTTGTGCCTCCACAGGGCCTGGTACCAGAATGTTACTGGGTCGAATTCACAGTTTATTTTCTTGGAAAGAGGCAATTTTAGAAATAGACAACAATGCACTATTGCGAAAATCAAGTAGGATGACATATAAAATTTATTCGATTCTTTGAATCGTGACAGCTGGGAACATATTTCAATGGAAATTAGCTTCCCCTAATCGAAAATGAATTGTTCCTTGACTGTGAAGTACAAAATATAAATAACTATACGGGAAATGGTTGTCATGGCTTCCTGTCTCGTTATTCTTGTAAATAGCCAAGCAATTTCCCAGAATGGATTTCTAAAGGAACTTACCTACAACTTTGTGATATCTCCAGGAACTGTTGTCAGGTCTTCGAGGAGATTGGCTAAGATGTCCAACCTATTATCATGTTTTTCTAGGAACTTCTTGCAGTCTTGTCTTCTAAAGGTCAACGTTGTCTCCGACAATCTTAACATCTTGTGGAAGACCTGAGGTGACAAAGAAACATGAGAATGGTTGCACAGTGGAATAATTCTTTGGCTTCAAATATATTTTTCGGAGCACCAAGAGACCACATCCTTATAGTCAAAAACCTTAGGGATGCAGCCTGCACGAGATATTCCAGACGTCCAAATCACTTCGTTCTGGGTGGAAAGGGATGAATAATAAGAGTATGCCCTGGACCATTGGAAGTTTTGGTTCTGACGTCCGAACATATTCATTGTATCTCCACAAAACTATTGTCGACTTGCTGCCATAAGTTTACAAGAACGTTTGTTTTCTCTAGACGATGATTAAAATGAAGAGTTGGAAGGGATAATATAATGATTCTTAAATCTTGGTCCAATGCGTGTGAATGGGAGATCTCCTTGAGACTTTCGCTCACTAATGACAATTTTGACGGTTGTTTCATGATGCATTGTTAACATTAAAGACTAGTAATTGCACACATAGAAGTGTTGATCTGGACTTTATGAGAAGAACGAAATGAATACATATTATTAACAGGTGCTTAACAGAAAATAACAGAGATACAGTAAAACTGGTTTTCTATTCAATAACGAAATAAGCTGAAACTGTAAAATGCAACAGAAACAAGCTTGCTGGAATGGTGGCGGCTTATCTCTGAGAAGAGATGCGACGACAGCGCACATTCACAAGAAGAAGGTTACAATGAGGCTCTGAAGGCCATTTTACAGTAATCAAGAATGACAAAAACCCTAGACATCCAAAAACCTAACCCTAGGATATGAAGTGCCAAAAGTCATGTGGGCCCCGTTTGGGTAAGCTAGTACATCAACTTTCCGGGGTCGTAACTTTTGCATACAATCTCCGTTTTAGGTGTGTGATAGCCCATTGGAAAGGTATCTTCGATGAGATTTATTTAGAGGGATCAATATACATTCAAATATCATTGAGGATCTATATACCAAAAAACCTTCATTTAGGCCCTCAAAATGGCCCTCGAAGTAAAAAATGCTAAAAATAGTAAATTGCCAAAAATGTCAGAAAGTTGTTTTGAGCTAGTTGGAAAAAGTGGGTGGCCACCGATATCCATCTAGATCAATCCTCCATAATTAGGAAGCAATGGTATCCATTGCGTTGAGGTCCCCCATTAGATGAGGAAATTTCTGTTGAATTTTTCCCCGAGTGAGCCACTTGCCTTGGTGCAGGAGCTGCCCTACTTTGACGACTCGATTAAGTTGGATCCTTTGTTGTGGAGTTCCCTTGATCTGTCTGTCCACAATATGATCATTGGATTCATGTTGTATGCAGTCAGGGTTGAGCTCTGTTGGTGTCAGCTGTTTTTCTACTTCTGAGGTGTCCAATAATGGTGGGAAATAAGGGAGAAGGAGATCCACGTTGAACATTGGATGCAGGCCAAGGAAAGGAGGAATGTTGAGCTCAAAAGAATTATCCTCCACAGCCTTGGTGATAGTGTACAGTACATAACGGAGTGGGAAAAGCTTCTGATGGGGTCTTGTAAGGCATTCTTTCTGCAAGTGCAACCAAACTTTGTCGCCCACCTGAAACTTATGCAGCACCCGATGTTGATCATGGCGTTGTTTGTACTTTTCATTGGAATTCTATAGGATATCCTGAACCTGTTGGAAAATGTGTTGGATCTGCTCAATGAACCGGGTGGCTTTGTCAGCTTTAGTTGGAGCAGGAGATGAGTCAGTCGAAGTGACCGCAAGGGGAAGTGCAACATCTATGGGACCCAATGGTTGGAATCCCAACCCCACTTGAAAAGGGTTGTGGCAGGTTGAGCTATGCAAGGATCGGTTGTAGCTATGTTGAACATAGGGAAGGCTCGCATCCCATGTGTGAGGGCTCTTTGATTTATACATGTGAAGGATATGCATAATCATTTGATTTACAACCTCGGTTTGGCCATCTGTCTGGGGGTGGAAGGTCATGGATTTGCTAAGCTTGGTGTCCAGCAGTGACCAGAGGCTCGACCAAAATGTGCTGAGAAATCGACTATCCCAATCTGATACAATGGTTTGTGGGATTCTAAAATGTACCCAAACTCGTTCAAATAAGAGCTTGGCAGTGGCCTCTGCTGTGATGCTCTTCTTACAGGCAACCAAAATCGCCATCTTAGAAAAATGATCAACAACCACAAAAACACAGTCATTTCCCCGCTTGGTGGATGGGAGGACCGACATGTAGTCCATTAAGATGGATTCCCATGGCCTGTCAGGAGTAGGAAGAGGGGTGTACAGGCCCTATTTCATAGTGGTCAGTTTGGCAATAGTGCAGGCAGTGCAGGACCTGATATACTTGTTGATATCCTGTCGAAGTTTCGGCCAGTAGAAATGTTTCTATAGCATCACCACTGTCTTTTCGACGCTGAAGTGTCCTGCCACCCGACTGTAGTGGGCTTCCCATATCAGCTTCACTCTCTCACTTGATGGAACACAGATATGACTCAGACGACATAACAACCCATCATGAAGATGGAAATTATCGACAACTGCATTTGCACCCAACATTTGGTAGGTGGTGGCGAAGTCAGGGTCTGTCTCATAGAGTTGGGGCCATCCAGATGTCTCATGGCCGCAAGAGTCTAGCACCGTGGTGAGTGTTATGACTGGAGGTTTGCTGAGGCAATCAGCGACGCGATTGGTGCTTCCTGTTTTATACTTGATGTTGAGGTGGAATTGCTGCAAGTATGTGGACCATTTTTGATGGCGGTCATTCTGTAGTTTTCCCTGTGTCTGCATGAACTACAGTGGCTTATGATCAGTGTGGATGATTGTCTCCTTCCCAAGAATGTAATGTCTCCACTAGCGACATGCTTGCACAATGGAGTACATTTCTTTGTCATAAGTAGGGTACTTACGGACAGTATCAGATAGTGTATCACTATGATAGGCCACAAGGTGGCCGTGCTGAGTGAGAACGATGCCCACAACATAGTCTGAAGCATCTGTCTCAATCTCAAAGGGATGATGTAGGTATGGTAGTGAAAGTATTGGGGATGAGCCCAAGTGTTGCTTCAAATCATTGAACGCTTGTTGTTGGTACTGGCCCAATGAAATTTTTTTCTTATTTGGATGAGGGCCCATGCAATATGGGAGAAACCCAACACAAAATTGCGGTAGAAATTAGCAAGTCCCAAGAAGCTCCAAAGCTCAGTGAGTGTTGTTGGGGCTGGCCAGTCACAGATGACTTGGATCTTGGCTGGATCCACATGTACACCATGCTAATAAATGATGTAGCCCACGTAATGGACCCTGTCCATGCCGAAGGAGCATTTTTCCAGGTTTGCGTATAGCTTGTGCTACCGCAGGGTGTGCAAAACCTGTTGAATATGTTGCAAGTGTTCGGCCCAAGTCTTGCTATAAATTAGAATGTCATCCAGATACACCACTACAAAAGTATTGGTGAATGGTCGCAGGATATCATCCATCATCCTCATGAAAGTGGCTGGAGCATTTTTCAAACCAAAGGGCATGACCAACCATTCAAAACTTCCTTCCTTTGACTTGAAGGTGGTCTTCCATACATCTGTCTGTTCTATTGGAACTTGGTGGTAGCCAGACTTTAGATCAATCTTACCGAAGTATTTGGCCCCCGTGATTTGATCAAGGAGGTCATCGATTTGGGGAATCGGGTACCGGTTTCTGACAGTGATTTTATTCAGAGCCTGGTAATCAATACAGAGTTGCTAGGTTCCATCTTTCTTCTGTACCAACATGATTAGGCTCCCGCAAGGTGATGAGCTGGGGTGGATGTGCCCCTTGTGGAGCAGTTCTTGGATCTGTCACTTGATCTCCTCATTCTCTAACAAAGAGCGATGATAGACTGGCCCATTGGGCAGCGGTGCACCGGGGGTCAGATCGATGGGGTGCTTGACCTAGCAGTGCAGAGGTACCCCTGTAGGTGAGGAGAAGATATCCGAGTATTCTTCCATGACCTTATCTACTTGATTTTGCTGTGTGGAGAGATCGACTGCAGAGACCTTGGATGTGGCTATGATCTTTCGCTTGTTTTGAGAGAGAATCATGAAGAAGACAAAATTCCTCATCTGTGAGATGACCTTCCTGCATTTCTTAGCAGAGATCAAGGAAATAGCACTAGGTGGGACTGCCTCGGGTATCTTGTACAATTTCCTGTTCAAATTAATAATAACACTACGAGGCCTAGACTCATATACAACATGATGTTTACATAAATAAGGTTGGCCCAAAAGAACATCACAAACTTCGAGAGGAGAAACATCACACAATACCTCGTCTTTGAATGGCTTGATGTCGTACGACAGTCGAAATTGTTGGCTGACACGGAGATCGCTTCCTTGGCAGAGCCATCCAATGGTGTAGGGTTGTGGGTGCGACATTGTTGATAGGGCCAACCGCTTGACGACCTTTGCTGAGATGAGGTTCTTCTGGCTACTGCTATCAATGATGAAGTGCAGCGGGGTGCCTTTTACCCACATCTGTGAATGGAAGAGGCGCTCTCCTTCTTCTGGATCGTCTGATTCACCAGGCTAGAGCTTGGTGGTAGCAATGGTGGCACTGGGTTCTGCGTCAATGATCCGTATTCCCCTTTCTAGTTCTGTCTCAGAGTCAGAATCTGCATATGATTCAGAGGCTTTCACTTCATCCACCAACGATTGCTTTGAGCAGCAGTCAACAGTGTTATGCCAAGGGCTCTTATGGAAGTCGCACCACTTCCTGGTATCTTTCTTTGTCTTCCGGTGTCCTTCTTTGCTTGCGGCTTGTACTTGTTGTCTTGATATTGCCCATCTTTGCTCTATCCTTTGTTCAGTGGGTTGGGGCTGCCCTTTCCTGTCTTTTGTTGTGAGGGGTTCCCAAGCCCAAATTGCCGTGTCTTTTGTTTGAGCTTCTGCTCGATTTTGATGGCATATCGGTAGGCCATGCCCAAGGATGAGATATCTAGAAATTCCATTTCAGTCTGGATGTATCTATGTAGAGCACCATGATACTTGAGCACCAGATGTCGCTCCGAATATTTGATACCCAACTTGGTGCATAAGGTATGGAAGAAATTTGTGAAATTTGGCACTGCTTGGTCTCTTTCTTGCTGCAGTGTGGTCCATTTGGTATACAGGTCATCATAACTTCCGTCAGGGTAGTATTTTTCCTTAATAGCATCCCTGAAGGATTCCCAGGTGGTTGTGACTAAAAATAATGATGTTTCCTCTATTTCTTAGTTCTGCTCACAGAAAGTTTCCCACCAATCTTTGACATGGGGAACGACTTTGAGGAGCGCAAAGGTAATCTTTTCTCTATCCGAAAATTTATGAACAGAAAAATACCCTTCTAGTATATTCAACCACTTTTCTACAACATATGTGTCTATATGACCTTCAAATATAGGAATATCAAAGTTTATTTGTACCTTGAAGGGGGCGGCACCTCTGTTCGAACAAGATTCGTCGCCTGTTGGTAGTCACCGAAGGATTTGCGCGAAACTATCCATCATCTCATTCCTCTGTTGCGTGAGGGCTTCCTCAATCAAAAGCTTGAAAGGATATCCTATCCCATAATATTTATTTTCTCCTACCATGGGAGGTCGGTTTGGCATGAGAGGGCTTCTGTCCTCAAGAGAAACAAGCTCGAGACCCAACTCTTTGTACTCCGACCTCGTTGGGGACATGCATTAAGACGACAAGGAGCAGACCGTTCTGATACCACTGATCTGGATTTTATGAGCAGAACAAAATGAATACATATTATTAATAGGTGCTTAACACAAAATAACAGACATACAGTAAAACTAGTTTTCTATTCAATAACGAAATAAGTTGAAACTGTAAAATGCAGCGGAAACAAGCTTGCTGGAATGGTGGCGGCTTATCTCTGAGAAGAGATGTGATGGCAGCACGCATTCACAAGAAGAAGGTTACAATGAGGCTCTGAAGGCCTTTTTACAATAATCAAGAATTCCAAAAACCCTAGACATCCAAAAACCTAACCCTAGGAGATGGAGCGGCAAAAGTCATGTGGGCCCCATTTGGATAAGCTAGTACATCAACTTCCCGGGGTCATAACTTTTGCATACGATCTCTGTTTTAGGCATGTGATAGCACATTGGAAAGGTATCATTGAGGAGATTCATTTTGGGGGCTCAATTATGACTACAAATTTCATTGAGGATCTCGATACCGAAAAACCTTCATTTAGGCCCTCAAAATGGCCTCGGAAGTAAAAACTGCTAAAAATAGTAAATTGCCAAAAATGTCAGAAAGTTGTTTTGAGCCAGTTGGAAAAGGTGGGTGGCCACCGATATCCATATGGATCAAGTGAGAACATGGAAGATATGGAAATGAGCAAATAAGAATTGGATATTTCCTGAATGGGCCAACGCGATGACCCGTGTTTGAGATGAATAATCAAAATGGACGATATAACTCTCCGCAGATCTTGGCTTAATGCATATTAATGGGAGATATCCTCGAGTGTTTCGCTCATTAATGACAATGTTTACGGTTCCTTCATGGTGAGTTGTTAGCATGAAATGTTACTAATTGCATATTAATAAAGAAGTATGAAGGTCGCGGGGACGAAAATTAACAGTTAAGGATTGTCTAATTATCTAAAGCGGGCAGGCGGGCTTCAAAATAGGGTTACAAGGTAAAAATGTTAGAGGTGAGGGCGCGAGGGTCAAATTGTGCATCTTAGAAATTTTTGAGTGCAATACGCATAACACCGAAGAGGGCATGATAGGATAGTATAGAGGGAAATTTGTATATCGCGGAAGTCCGGGTAATGTTTGCAGGACACAGAACAATGGAGGTGAAAACATGAGCCCATCTATCCGGGAACCCGCAATCAAAAAAGTGGCTCAAGTATGGAATAGAGAAACGGATGGGTGTATTCATTTTCGCTAATATATTGAAACTTGTAATATATATCCAATTGCGTGGAAAGATCTTTTTTGCATGTCTCTGGGAAGAAAAGAGAATAAGAGAAGATAAATTAATTTAAATTCGAGGAGTCGAGCTTTAATTAAATTTCATTGTCTTGTCGATGCTTTTGATTTTTAATGGCATTCTGTACAGTTTTTGCATGATGAACTTTTAGCATTAAACCTTGGTCGGGAATAGTAAACAGTGCCTACGAATTGCAGATTTCATGAACCCGCCAACCTGAGGAACCGCGAAAGAGATTCCATGAAATGGGAAACTATGGAAAGCCATCGGGCGGGCTTCAAAATTAGGGTGACAATGTTTCCCTAGGAGATGTGACTTCCCAAGGGTCAAATTGTATGTCTCGAAACTTGAATGCAAAATGTGTACCATGGAAGAGGGAATGATATGGGAGTTTGGCGATCAATTTGTACACGGCAGACCCTTTCGGTCATTAATGACATTTTTAAGATTCATGCACAATGAAGTGCTAGCATTAAAGATTGCCAATTGCATTTCCAGATAGAAGTAGGAAGGTAGAGGGGACAGTGAACAACAAGTAAGGAATGGTTAATTATTGAAAGCAATTGGCGAAGCTTCAAAATAGCGCTACAAGATACAACCAGTAGAGGTGAGGGATCGAGGGTCAAATTGTATCTCTCAGGAGTGTTTACCGCATAACGTGTAACATGGAAGAGGGCATGATGATGCATTCCTGCAGAAAAACTATATATCGCAGAACTCCAGGTACTTTTTGCTAGTCATGGAACATTGGAAACACAATCCTGAGCCTGCTAGTCTGGGAACTCGTAATCGAAAAGGTGTCTAAATATGAAATGGGAAACGAAAGGGAAGACTCGATACATGGTAAATGTACAATGTCATGGAGATACAACCAACTTGGGGATAAGTACTGAAAAGAACAAAGGATGATTGGGCTTGTGACGGGGCATTCCAGTGGAAAAATTGTATATCGTGGAAATCTGGGCATTGTTTGCAAGTTGCGGAAGATTCCAAAAATAGTTTTGAGGTCGTCAATCTGGGAACCCACAATCAAAAAAGTGTCCAAGTATGGAATAGGGAAATGCTGGTGGGGACTTGTTTTCGCTAATATATTGAAATTTGTAATAGATTTTCCATTACCTGGCAAGATCTTCTTTGCATGTTTCTGGAAAATTTTTGTAGGGATGGTTAGTCCTCGAGACTTTTTCTTATTAATGACGATCCTTATGGTTGTTGCATGATGTCATTTAGTATTAAACATTTGGTGTTTCATATTTGGAAAGAAGTACGAGGGTGGCCGGAACATGAAACAACGACTAGGAATTGGAGATTTCGTGAACCCGCAAACACGAGGATCCAAAATAGGGTGACAAGGTCTCCCTAGAAGACGTGAGGCCCCGAAAGTCAAATTGTATTTCTCGGAACATTTGAATGCATAATCTGTAAACTGGAAGAGGTGACGATGTCGAAATTCGGTAGTCAATTTGTATATAGGGGAGGACCGTGTGCCAATTGTTTTGTACCAGTGTGTTCAGTTGTCACTAGTAAGAGCATAATTAATGTATATTAGGAAGAATGGGAAGTTAGTGTGGATGGAAGGAAACGACAGATACTTTGAAACATTTGTGAACCATGGTAGAGTGAAGCTTGCGAGTTCGAGGATTCCGCGATGGAATTATAGATCACAGAAGTTTTGAGTGCAAGATGTATATCACGGAACAAGAAGCAACAAAGTTCAAAAGCACCAACCCGACAAGTATGACCATAAAATTGGCTAAGTATGGAAAGGAAAAATGGTCGGTCGGATTCGTCATGTGAGGATATAGATGGAGATGAATATATGTCATCCCACCAACGCTGGAACCTGCGATCATAGAAAGGTGACTATAACTAGAAAGCGATAATACATGGGAAGAAGAAAAGGGAAAAAGGGCTAAGGAGTCCATGGTGGAATTGTAGATCACGAAAGTTTTAAGTGCAAGATGTATATCATGGAACAAGAAACAGAGTTCGAAAGCACGAATCTGACAACTGCGACCATAAAATTGGCTAAGTATGGAAAGGAACAATGATCAGTTGGATTCCTCATGTGAGGATATAGATGGAGATGAAGATATGTCAGCCCGCCCACGCTGGAACCCGCAATCATAGAAATGCGACTAAGTATATATCCAGAAAGTGATAATACATGAGAAGAAGAAAAGGGAAAAAGGGCTAAGTATATCACAAAAGAACATATGTTGTTCGTTTATTAATGCCAATCTTTTCAAACCCCTGGTGAGTTCTCACTAGTAAAATCATAAATTGTAGATCACAAAAGTTCTTTGGGTGCAAGATGTATATGACAGAACATGGGACATAAGTGTTGGATACCGCAAACCTGGGACCCGATGGTCAGATAATTGGCTAAGTATTGAAAGGGAACGTGGTCGATCGGGCTCATGGTGTGAAGATATAGATAAAGAGCTGCCAATCTGTGAATCTAGGAGGTCGTGATCATATATATGTGACTAAATATAGAACCACAAAGGGATAAGAGAGGGGGATAAAAGAGGGAAAATTTAGAAAGTGTTTATATTTATTCCAATAGTATTCATATTAATATATATTAATAGATTATTTCTGGTCCAAATGTAAATCATATTCCAATTTCCAGCATCATGTTCGTTTCACAAATTTCGATGAAATCCATAAGCAATAGAAAGAAAAAAACGACGGACGACTGGGCTCATGACGGGGTATTCTAGCAGACAAATTGTATATCGCTGAACTTTGGGCACTGTTTTCAACTCACAGAAGATTCGAAACACAATTTTGAGGCCGTCAATTCGGGAAACCGCAATCAAAAAAGTGTCCGAGTATGGAATAGGGAAACATTGGCCCAGACTTGTTTTCTCTAATATATTGAAATTTGTAATAGCTTTGTCATTACCTAGCAATATCTTATTTGCATGTTTCTGGACAAGTTATGTAGGGATGGTTAGTCCTCAATACTTTTGCTTCTTAATGACGATCTTTACGATTATTGCATGATGGAGTTTTAGTATTAAACCTTTGGCGTTTCATATTTGGAAATAAGTATGAGGATGGGTGGAACAAGAAACAGTGACTAGGAATTGGATATTTCGTGAACCCACCAACACGGGGATCCAAAATAGGGTGACGAGGTCTCCCTAGAAGACATGAGGCCCCGACGGTCAAATTGTATCGCTCAAAACATTTGAATTCATAATGTGTAACATGGAAGAGGGGACGATGTCGGAGTCCAGTAGTCAATTTGTATATGGTGGAGGTCCAGGTGTCAATTCTTTCATACCAATGTATTCAGTTCTCACTAGTAAGAGAATATTTAATGTATATTAGGAAGGATGCAAAGTTAGTGGGGATGGAAGAAGAAACATATACTTTGAGACATTTATGAACCCTCGTAAAGTGAAGCTTGTGAGTTCGAGGATTTTGTGGTGGAATTGTAGATCCTAGAAGTTTTGAGTGCAAGATGTGTATCACGAAACAAGAAGCAACCAAGTTCGTAAGCCCCAACCCGGTAACCGTGGCCATAAAATTGGCGAAGTATGGAAAGGAATAACAGTCAATCAGATTCTTCATGTGAGGATATATATGGAGATGAAGATATGTCATCCCTCCAACCATGGAACCCACGATCATAGAAAGGTGACTAATTATATAACCAGAAATGGATAATGGACAGGAAGAAGAAAAGGGGAAAATGGCTAAGTATCTCACAACAGAAAATCTATTGTTCGTTTATTAATGACAATATTTTCGAACCCCTGGTGAGTTCTCACTTGTAAAAGCATAAATTGAAGATTGTGGAAGTTCTTTGGCTACAAGATGTATATGAAAAAATAGGGGACATAAGTGTTGGATACCACAAACCTAGGACCTGGTGGCCAAGAGAATTTTTTTATATTTATTCCAATAGTATTCATATTAATATATATTAATAGATTATTTCTGGTTCAAATGTAAATCATCTCCCAATTTGCAGGATGTTGTTCGGTTCACAAATTTTGTTGGAATAATGTAAGTTTTGAGTGTAAGATGTATATAGAGAAATAAGAAGCAGCAGAGTTCGAAAGCGCCAACCCGAAAACCGCGACCATAAAATTGGCTAAGTATGGAAAGAAACAACGGTTGGTCGGATTTTTCATGTGAGGATATATATGTACATCATGAAACAAGAAGCAACCGAGTTCATAAGAACCAACCCGACAACCGTGGCCATAAAATTGGCTAAGTATGGAAAGGAACAACGGTCAGTCAGATTCGTCTTGTGAGGATATAGATGAATATGAAGATATGTCAGCCCGCCAACCCTGGAACCCACGATCATAGAAAGGTGACTAAGTATATTTAACCAGAAAGCGATAATGGACAGGACAAATAAAAGGGGAAAAGGGATAAGTATCTCACAGTATAAAATCTATTAGTCGTTTATTAATGCCAATCTTTTTAAACCCCTGGTGAGTTCTCACTAGTAAAAGCATAAATTGCAGATCAAATAAGTTCTTTGGCTAGAAGATGTGTATGGTGGAACAGGGGACATAAGTGTTGGATACCGCAAACTCGAGACTTGGTGACCGGATAATTCGCCAAGTATTGGCTAAGAGAAAGGTTTTATATTTATTCCAATAGTATTCATATTAATATATATTAATAGATTATTTATGGTTCAAATGTAAATCATCTCCCAATTTGCAGGATGTTGTTTAATTCACAAATTTCATTGGAATCACAGAAGTTTTGAGTGCAAGATGTATATAACAAAACAAGAAACAACAGAGTTCAAAAGCACCAACCCAGAAACTGCGTCCATAAAATTGGCTAAGAATGGAAAGGAACAACGGTCGGTTGGATTCATCATGTGAGGATATAGATGGAGATGAATATATGTGAGGCCGCCAACCCTAGAACCTGTGATCATAGAAAGGAGACTAATTATATAGCCAGAAAGCGATAATAGATGGGAAGAAGAAAAGGGGAAAAGGGTTAAGTATCTCACAGAAGAAAATCTATTGTTCCTTTATTAATGCCAATATTTTTGAACCCCTGGTGAGTTCTCACTAGTAAAATCATAAATTGCAGATCACATAAGTTCTTTGACTGCAAGATGTATATGACGGAACAGGGGACATAAGTGTTGGATACCACAAACCCGAGACTCTGTTGGACAGATAATTGGATAAGTTTTGGCCAAGAGAAAGTTTTTATATTTATTCCAATAGTATTCATATTAGTATATATTAATAGATTATTTCTGGTTCAAATGCAAATCATCTTCCAATTTGCAAGATGTCCGGTTCCCAAATTTTGTTGAAAACAATAAGCAATAGAAAGAAAAAAGAACGTTTTATGCCAAAGTTGTAACATAATTGACAGACAACCAGTTTCTATGTCAAAGAGTGTTGAGCGACCTTTGGATGCAGTAATAAAATAGACATACAATCAAATTTCGATCACTACTAATACTAATGTCAAGTGTAAGAAGTCATGATCTCGAGTTCCAGGTAGTTTCACCTTCATACATCCACATAGGCAGTGACCCAGGCTCCAGATAACTTCAGCTTCGCACATTGACATTAGCAGTGGAAACATGAACAGTGCTACTGACTGCAGTGCGACAATTCGGTGAACAAGAAGGGTTGTCATTGTCAAAGCACTTAAACTGCAAGATTATCAAACCTGCAAAGAACATCAACTTTAGTGTTTCTTTCTCACGAAATCTAAAATGTTTCTTTGAGTCCATAAATCTTTGGACATTGGGTGTTCTGTCTGATAATGACCTTGACATTAGGTACATGTCAGACATCGATTATCTGACATTGTAGTGTTAATTCAATTGCCATAGTGGACGAAGGCTCAATTGCATTGGAACAAGCAATATTAATTTTGTTATTAATTAACATCCTTGAAGGAAGTGAATCCCAAACAATGCCTAAAACTTTTCGAACAACTATCTGTTCAAAGAATACACTGTTCTATATTTTAAAAAAATAAGAAATTGTATGGTTTGAACAATTTTTTTTTTTTCAAATATCGCATCAACTGCAATAGAAAAAATGAATTTTCCTTATCCAAAGAAATGGAAATAGCAGGAAGATTGACATTAGGTAGAAACAGATCTGGAAACACACAACTACATTAAGGTATGTTCTAAAGAATGAAATAAAATGATTACATGAAGGTGGTAGTAAAAGGTGATTTTAAGAAACCAAATTATTACCTGAACACATGAAACTCCTTGGAGAAGGTGGTAGTATAAAGTAATCCTTAGAAAGTGTTGCAAAGTCCATAATCCAGAATTCCTTCCCATTAACTTTTTCCAGTTACATGTCGATGCACAGATTAGAAAGTTTTGAGAGTGTTGTTCCCTGGTTATATACCCACCTTCAAGCAAGAGAGGAATATTCGTGTAAATAAGGGCAAGCCCATCGAACCAGATGTAATCATATGCATAGAAGTAGTCAAATAACAAATGTGTAGTAGCGATAGAAAGTTGATTGTATGTGGAGTCTGTAACTACATCCAGAGGACAGTGAACAAAATTTGACAAAGAATATGGCTTTTTGTCAAGTCTGTTACCACACCCAGAAGTATCTCAACAAACTTTGAAAGAGAAACTTTTGTAATTTTAGTATGTCATTTTAACCACCCATACAATTTCTCTTACTTGCGGCGATTCAAATCTATAATTTCCTTTTGAGTATATTCGCGAATGGAATAATATTTCATGTCATTTATGAATATTACAGACCATTTTTCAAGCCATGGTAAGTGAGACTCCTCCAATGGAAGACAAATTATTGCGTGCTCTATAGAATTTGATACACTTTCCAAATCTGTGTTGTTGGAAGAAACTATATACTTCAACAAAGGAGCATTTTGCAGGTGACCTGAAAATCCCTTCCAACTCCCATCAAGAAAACAAATAAGATCAACAAATAAATCTCCAGGCAAGCCTTTCAACCAACCAAAGCATAAAATACAAGGAGAACACCAATCAGAAGATACTTGTTTTTTTGTTTTTTTTTTTCTGTCTAAGTTTATGTTGGCTAACAAAGTTTTTTTTTGGCTCAAATATCACTTCACATAAAACCATTCTCTTGTCTTTCAATTGGGCCTCAATGGCATCTCTAAGTTGTCTTAGATGTCCATCACCAGGAACATTACAATGAAGGCACCCTAAATCCCAACTCTTTGATGATAGAGATAAATGGGAATAAGTATTTAAAATCAACGTTGGAGGATGACAACATAATATTCCATAGATTTTGGTTTAATTCGTCTTAATGGAAGATTCCCTCAGTCTTTTCGCTTATTAATGCCAATTGTTTCGAATGTGTGCGTTGAATAGTGACTAATAGCATGTATTAACATTCCCATATCCAAGCAGATTCTCAAATATGACAACCTGTAACATATGCACAATATTAAAGAGGGACATGACGTCAAGACCTATGTGGATGACACGTTCATGGATGGCAGTGTGGGAGTACAATATTGCACTGTTACTATGATGATACCTTTAAAAAACAAAAATAGCCAAAAAAATTATGCAAATTCAAAATGCAAGCAATTTTTTTTATCGGATCCCATAATATTCACCTGTTTATGCATTTTAATGGGAGATGTCCTCGAGATTTTCACTTATTAAAGCCAAACATTTTGAACCTGTCTGGTCAGTTGTCACTTTTAAAATCATAATCAATTTCCATTGGGAAGGGAGAAGGTGATGGGGATGGAGGGGAGTGACAAAATGCTTATAAACTTTTCTAAACCTGGAAACGCGTGAACTCGTGAAACTTTGAAGACTCAACTAAGTATGGAAAGGCAGGTCAGATAGATGAAGTCATCGTAGGTAGAGGTAGGGTTGTGAGTTCAAGGAGTCTGGGGTCGAATTGTAGAGCACAAAATTTCTATGTGTAGGATGTATACCCCAAACACGAGTTACCATAGTTCGATAGCACCTATCCACGAACCCTCATTCATAAAATTGGCTATGTATGCAAAGGAACGATAGTCAGTCAGACTCGTGATGTGAATATATAGATGGAGATGATGATTTTTCAGTTCGTCACATTAGGAACCCGTGAGCACAGAAACGTGACAACGTATAAACCATAAACGCATAATAGAGGGTAAGAACAAAAGGGAAAAATATACAAGTTTAGAAGAAATTGGATAAATATGCAAACGAACGACAGCCAGCCAGACTCATGATGTGAATATATAGATGGAGATGAAAATTTGTCAATTATCCACCCCAAGAACCCGCGACGATAGAAACGTGCCAAAGTATAGAACCAGAAACACACAATAGAGCGGAAGAACAAAAGGAAAAAATGGGAAAGTTTACAAATAAGAACTTTATCGTTCACACAACAACACTTACTCTCATCACTATGAAGCCATAGGAAGAAATTAATCATGGGGAAAAAATCATCAGCTATGAAATATAGTTAGAGCCCGACAAACTCTAGTTGAAGCCATAAGAGATGCAATTTACATCCACTGCAAATTTTTTCATAATATTTTATCTTAATAGCATTTTCTGAGGAGACAACTGCAAAACAATGTAACAACAAATCCAACTGCAGATGGAGTACCCCAACATCGCAAAGTTTAATCAAACAAGAGAAAGAAGCAAATAACAACCCAGTTAAGATGCACCAAAAGGCCCAACTGTAGTTGCAGGACCCAAACCCTCCAATGTTGAATCAAACAACAACAAGCAACATCCAGCGAACAAAGAAACAAGCACCAACCAGTCGACAAGGAAATGCCAGTGAAGAACAATATTGGCCAAATTCACTGCACACAAGATTGTATCAAAATATTCAGAGGAAAATGTATTGTAACACATCTGTTAACCAAATATTTCAGGCTGTGAGAACTGTCAGGTAAAATTCAAAGTTGGAAGGACCGTCCAAAGGCCAATGTTCGACACATAACCTACCTCCATCACAACAACAGTGACACATAACCTACCTCCATCACAACAACAGTGACACATAACCTACCTCCATCACAACAACAGGGACACATCGCAAAAGGAAACCGTATTTTATCCTCACACACAAAGATGTTATGCAAGAGTATTTCGACTCAGGCATCCCCAGTAGTCAAATTTCCCACCTGCAAAATGCAAATATCAAGCGAAAATAAATAGGGAACCCAAACCCGCTCATCAATGGTGAACGACAGAAGGGAAGTTCCAACCGCGGTTGTAGAACCCCAAGTGTGCAAATTGCAACAAGACCAACATGAAAACAAGAACAACAACAACAAACAAATAAGAAATCAGTGAATATGCAAGAAACAAGCATGAACCAGTGAACCAACAATGTTGCTGAAGAACAATATTACGCACATTGACTACAGAGAACACTGCATATAAAAAAATATGGAAGAAAATGTATTGTAACAGGTCTGCTAAGTAAACATTCAAGGCTATGAATCCTGTTAGGTAAACATTTAAGTCTGTCAGAACGGCTCTGTAAACATTTTAGAAAGAATGCAGTGTGGCAGGTCTCTTACATACAAAAAAAACATTTATTATATTATTCTATAACAACAGTAAAAAAAAATAGTAACAATAGTTCGAACAGTAGAACCTATGTAAGAAAAAAAAAATGTATTCAAAGGACAAACTAATATGAAGTCAACTTATAAAAAAAACTGACTATCTATCTTCAAAGCTTTGGATATCCAAACATTTCAAGAAAAAATAACAACTCAGAAAGACCGTAAATGATCAAAAAACTTTGGATATGCTAGCATACCAAACATTGGGAATAACAGAGCTAGCAATAAGACCTCCAATCTATTATCCAATCAGATCATGACAGATATGGTATTTTTTATTACATAGAAATCAATGTTTTTAGTTCCCTAGTTCCAACATTAGATATTATGCAAACATTTTTAGTGAAAGGACAAACTAATATGAATTCAATGAATTATCGATCGCTATAGTCCCTCTCCACCTTTGGAAGGGACTAATAAGTGATATCCACCCCACATAAAGATACTCCTTTTAAAATAATATATATTAAAGAACAAAAAACATCCTCCATCAATTAAATAAAGCCTTTAATGTGACATCCTCCATTAAAATTTCAATCATAAGGAAAATCGTTCACCTCATTTAAAAATCCGAGCATAAGGAGGGATGATTCCACATAATGATGTTCCAAGCATCTAGTAAAGCCATTGTACCACTTTTGGGGTGCATCTCCCTATTCTTGGAAGCTCTTGTATGCTTTAACAGGGTGGGTTTCTTGTTGGACGCTCCCTCGACCATTTTCTGGGTGCGCCTAGGTATGGACGCTCATGTCACTCTATCTAGGGAGAGTCTATGTAAAAAAAAAGATGCCCCTTTCTAATTTCCACTTGCTTTCATGTGTTAAATCTTGCCCAAAGGTTGTTGAACTAGTAGATCTTCTTTGGCTCATTTGCTCTGATACCATTTGTGGTAGCAGAAGCATAAAAACTCATATATCTAATTGCAAATATTGAACAAGATGCAATCACACAAATTACAACATAGAGACAACAAAATTGTTTTATGTGATAAAACCCTATACAATGAAACATCCACCTGACAATGATATTGGGTTTATTTATTGTTCAAGGGATATATTACATTAGCCAAATCAGGCTTACACACACTCAACCTCTCTCAAGATTATTTTTCCTCTATGGAGGTACATAGATTTATAGGAGCAGTTACATATAATTGATTACATTTATGTGGATCCACACATTGTGTGATTTGTTTCAACAACAAACTAAATAAAGGATCCACTAAATCTCTTACAATCCAAAAAATCTTGGGAAATTGGTTGGCATATCTCAACAAATTTTACATGCTCAATTTTATATTTACTTTTGTTATTCAAAGTTGATTAAAAAGGCTATTTGACAATGATGTTGTTTAACTGTTTTACTTTTTTATTTTTTTCACTCCAATGTGGACGAAGTATTAATTTTTTGTTGTTTAAATTGTATTTATGAATACATAAATGAATTCAGCTTCTTGGAAAACCTTCTAGTACTCTGATTATACAAACTTAGCCACTCAAATATGTAGATCCAACATTTCTTACAAAATTTAAGACAAAATTAAATAAAAAAAAATCCTAAAAAACAAAACTCAGAAGGTGTTTAAACTAAGGTTCTGACAATTGATCAATTTGTTGACTTTGAAGCCCACCTGCAAAAAATATTCGTTCAACATTCCCATCATGAGCATCATGAAAAGAAGGGGGATCGTAATGTCAAGATAGTCACCATTTTTTTTCATTTAAACTGATGCCAGGGAAATACTCTAACAATATCCAACAACGAATGTCTTCTGCAAATGTACACCGAATATATTCATATGTTTGGTAAAGCGACAAACTTTAAAGTGATATGACGTAGATAATGAACCGTCGCGAAGTGAAGTGGAACTTTTTTTTTCCACGAGAAAAATTCTCTTTATATTAAAAAGGATATAAGAATTTACATTTCAGTGATCCTGTCAAAGCAGAGACATGAAAAATGGCAGCTTTCTTCTCACATAATGACAAACATCCAACCAAAGTCATTCTATCATGAATTCTGAGGGAGACGCTACCACCAATATCAGTAGAATATGATACTAAAGAAGATCAAATTTCTTGTGTCTTTCACTTCATCTATTGGGAAGTATTGGAGGACCCTCATTGCCATCCTCCCATCGGGAGAATGTTAGAATTCCGAGGGGCTAGGATAAAGCCTGTTTTGATAGGATGTCCATGATTCTATTGTCTTCTCTGTAGATGTGTAAGGTGGAGAGGCTCTTAACAAGTCTTGTAGATTCAAGTGGTCTCTCTTTCCAGCATTCCAGTGCTACTGCCTGGAGATCAGCTTTTCCATTAATCCAGTCAATAATGACTTTGGACTCTCTCAGTAGTAGCATCACTTCGATGTTCATTCTGTGAGCCAAGATGAGGGATGCCCATGCCCCCATAAGTTTAGCCTTGGTATTTGTGCCTTGCCCACAATTAAGGGTCCACTTGATAGAAGTGTGAGAGTTTATGAGGATGTATCCCCCCGCCGCACAGAGTATTCCATCTAGTTGTGCAACTTCGTCAAACCAGGCGATGACTTTGTCAGATGGAAGAGTTATAGTAGATCTATGGGTCGGAGAATATTTTGTAAGTGTGATAGGACAGTCTATTGTTGTTATAATTTTTTTGGTCACCAGGTGGATCGAGGGAGACTTATCTTCAAAAATGGCAGCATTCCTCGCCAACCAAATGTTCCAGCAAAGGGTGGCTGGCAGCGTAGGATAGGTCTGGTGTCTAGATCACCATGTGTTGAAGTATTGTTTCACCAAGGATCCAGTCCAGTGTTTTGTTATATTTAATGTAGTAGTGACATGTAACCATACTTCTCGCGTGAAATTGCAGTTCACAAAGAGATGTAAAGAGGATTTGTTGTCGATCTTTCACAAAATGCATCGATTGGTTCCTGCCCAGCCATGGCTTTGGAGGTTATCCCAAACAAGAATTTTGTTCTCAGTCAATAACCAGATGAATAATTTGATTTTCAAGGGGCAATTCTATTTCCACAGACGAGTATGCCAAGTCTCATCGCAGTTTTTCCAGACCACCTCTGTAATCGCGTGGTATACGTTTTTAACTGATATTTTTCTAGTTTTGTCTCCTCCCGTCCAGATGAGGGTGTCCAACTGCTCCTGTAGATGGATACCAGCTCCAATGAGATTATATTTGTAATGGTTCCATTCTGCTGCAAGCTCGTTGTCTAGTTCCAGCGAGGAGCTAGATACCCAGGTTTCTCCTATCAAGCCAGGGCTAGGTGGATATTTTATTTGAAACAAAAAGTATATACCTTTTCTGTGCAAGCGTTCCAGAAGACTATTTGAAAGCATGGCTTTTTTACCCATGCCAAGGATAACATCCCTGCGAATTTCTATTGAGGATATGGAGCCAGGTATCCACGCAATCCAGTGTAGTAGAATTGGGAGGGACTTCAGAAGATGCTTCCAAGTTTGTGAGCCCCTTAGTGGAGAAGTTGATGTTGATCTGATCCAGGAATGGACCGACTGGTGGGTGATGAATTTATCTTTTATAACTTTGCTCCAAATGCCTGGAACCATTAGAATTATTTTGAGCGTATTCGCCGAGAGTGCTTTGTAGAAAAATTATAAATTTCTCATTCCCTAGTCTCCCAACGATTTTGGTTTTGATAAAGTCTCCCACCTACAGAGATGGTAGCCTATGTTCTGCTTGCTTCCAGTCCAGAGGAAGGTGAAAATCAGCTGTCGTATCTTCTTTATCAATGAGAGACGGATGTGAGCCAGGGCCATGTAGTATACCGAAAGGCTTTCCAAAATAGCCTTGATTAAGATGTATCTTCCACACAGAGTTAAGAATTTATTACACCAATGTAAGATTCTAAATTTGAACTTTTCAATTAACCATCTCCAATCCCTTGCATTGTAGCTTGTAGGTTTGATATGGTATCCAAGGTAGCTGAAACCATCCGCAATATCTCGAATGTCGATGCCGAATAATGTCTTTAGTTCTGTCAGGAATTTGTCCTGAGCTCCTGAAGCCAAGAAGGTTGACTTCTGATAATTGATCTTCAGACCTGAAACATAACAGAAAGTGTTAAGAAGATTGTAAATTTCTGTCCATTCAGACATGGAGGTCGATGTCATGATAATCACATCATCTACGAAGAGAAGATGCAGTATCTGAGTCAGTCTTTAAACTCTAATCCCCAAAAGTTTGCCATCTGATTGACTTCTTTTTAACAAGATACTAAGATTTTCTAAGACCAGGATGAAAAGGAGGGGTGAGAGGGGGTATCCCTGTCGAAGCCCTCTTTCACATTGGAAAACTTTAGTAGCTTCACTGTTGATCAAAACAACAAAGGTGGCTAAGGTTATGCATCTCATCATCCAATTAGTAGTGACAGCCCCAAATCCACATTGTAGAAGGATGAGGTGTAAAAAGTTCCAATTTATATAGTCAAAGGAGTTTTTGAGGTCCAGTTTTAGGAGGATGGCTTGTAAATGTTTTGTCTTAATACTATGTAAGCACTCCTATGTAGTTCCAATAGCATCGAGGATTTGTCTCCCCCTTGAGAAATCCAAGTTGTTCCTCTGACAATGCCCGGGAGAGTATGGGCTGAATTCTTCTGGCAATGATCTTTGTAATGATCTTATAGCTAAGATTACATAGTGAGATGGATCGGTAGTCCAAGAACTGTCGGGGAAGATTTTGTTTTGGAATCAGGATGATAAAAGTATTATTTAGTTGTTTGTTGACAATCCCTTTGTTCCTCGAATCCTCAATTACATCCAGCAGATCTTGTCCCATTAAATCAAAATAGTGGAGGTAAATTTCCACTGTCCACCCATCGGGACCAGGATTTTTTTCTTTAGTGAAACCTTTTATCACCTCGAGGATTTCCTCTTTTGTGCAGGGAGATTCCAGTGCTCTCACCTCCTCATCTGTAACCATTTGGGGAAAAAGTCGGGCAATTTCTATCTGATCATGTAGATTGATATCATTTGCTTCTTGGTAAAATGATTTGTAGTGGTTGTGAGCCGCCTTCTTGATGTCTTCTGTCTTATGTAGAATACTCCCATCATCTTCCTCAATATCTCATATGAGTTTTTTATTCCTGCAGTGACTGGCAAAGCGATGGAAGTAGCGGGTGTTACTATCTCCACTAGTAAGCCATAGCGCTCTTCTTTTCAGGAACCATCTATACTCTTCCTCCCATAGAGTAATATTGTGGGCTTCCTCTAAACGATGCAATGTAGCTTCGAAGTCAACTTGTTGGTCGTCCCGAGCCTTTTGTCTGTGTAAAAAATTTAATTGATGTTCAATTCTGTTAAGCTTGGATGAGTCTAAGGATTTTTTTCTCTTGAGCCAGATGATACAATTTTCTTTCAAGCTGTTCAGTTTCCTCACCATGTTTCCCTGTGCATCCCCAGGTAATGTGAGAGATGAGTTGGACCAAACCAATCAAACTATCTGGTCAAAAGCAGGCTCCAACAACCAAGTGGGATTGAACTTGAAGGGATATTTTGTCTCTGGTTTCCCTACTCCAATCTGTAGGCAGATGGGGACATGATCAGAAAGGAAAGGATGATCTATCTAGGCCCGAGTCATGCAATGGGGTGTGATCAAATCTTTGGTCACCAAGAAACGGTCAAGTCACTTTTCTATACTGGATGGACCCGATCTCCCATTTCACGAAGTAGGTAGAAGTTCTGTTGGTTCCAGATCCACTAAAGCATTTCTGGAGAAGAGTAATTTGAAGTAGTCCGCGAGTGTATCCATCTTAGCCCTGTCTCCCCATATCTCTTTAGAGCTAAGTGTAAGCTTCAGGTCTCCTGCTATAATGAGGTCTTTTATAGCCAGGAGGCCTAAGAGGTCAAGCCTCTCCCAGAAAGATCTTTGGTCGAGACAAGGACCATAAGTATTGAGCAAGGTCAGGGTAGTGTTTAGTTCAAAATAGGTACCAGCAAGTAGAATCCCACCAGGGCTTAGCACCAAAGAAAAATAAAAAAAAATTAGATCCCAGGCCACCAAGAGTCCGCCCGAGTTTCCTACTAAACTAGCCACACATACCATCCAATCAAGTTGGAGAGAGTAAATAAAATTTCTAGCAGTTGCAGCATCCACCAGAGTTTCTTGTAGAAAAATAACCGTCGGTCGAGTCTTGTCAAGGAGTTGTCGCATGGAGGCAAGTTTCAGGGGTCCTCCTACCCCTCTAAAATTGAGGGAGAGTAGGATCATGATTTGGCCCATGCTAGGGATTTTAATCCTTTAAGTGCCCCTAAATTCAGATCAGTAGCTAGAGAGGTCGAACTCGATGCCTCTGTGATTTCCTTTTTCTGTGCACTATGAGTTTTGTGTGGCGATAACTCAGAGCCCAGTCCTCTAGACCATGTGGGATCTGTCACATGTGTCTTTCTCACTCCTGAAGTCGAAGGTAAGTCTCCAAAGTTGGAAGATGGTGGGATGAGAGTTTTACCATGGTACAACAGAATGGGGAGGGAGTCAAAGGGAAAGGTGGTTGCACGAGTGGTAGTATCAATCAGTTAGTCCATATCCTATGCAGAATAATCCTGTGTAGAACTTAAGATAACTATCATTAAACATAATAATCCACCTTCATTCTGGATAAAACTGAAGATAGAAATACCAAATTTTTATTATAATAATTTGTTTTTAATATTAAAAAATAATTAACATTTATATTATATAAATTATAATATTTATTTATTATAAACATAATTAAAAAAAAACTTTTAATGTTTATCCAATTTTCTCAATAAAAATCTGGCTTTTCTTGTCCAAATTTCAAATCTTTGTCTTGTACAAATTTTTTCAAATCTTTGTGATTGATGCTCACACTTAAGTGCTTTTGACGTTATCGGGTCTGAGTAACTCCCAATTTAGCTCTTTGATTAAGTTATTGACCATCACATTGATATGATCGACAACATCTTCCTCTGTTAATCCAGGATTGTCTTTCATATAACACGACACGGAGGAAGCTTCTTCTCCATGCGCCCTGTCCGCCTGCAATCGCCATGCCAATGTCAATATCATCTGTTTTCCAATTCTAAGTTAGAATCAATATTCCATTTGATATAGAAGATTATCAGTAGTACCTTGTAGCTTTGTGTGTCACCTTTCAGTCGAAGGATGGCACATAGCAAGTCATTGAACTTCGATGGAAAGTCAATTTCTTGCAGGATGTGATGAGGAAGGGGATCACCCAACGTGAGGATGGGTTGCAGTGTGGTTGTAATGTCTTCCCATGCTTCAAAATATCAGGTTCTGTGACCCAGGTTCAGTTGGGTCACATAACCTGATATTTTGAAGCATGGGAAGACATTACAGGATCTCATGGACAGGAGTCCACGGAATATTTTAACCAGAGGAGTATGATGCAGGATTATCTCCTTCACAGCCATCAGTGCACATGTGGAGGATACAAGAATGACATCTCAGCAATGTAGAGTTCACATCAAGTATTTATTCAGAAATTAAATTAGTTGTTGGGATATTTTTGAAACAACATTTTAAATTGTAACTTTTTTGTAAAGTCTTTAGGACTATAAGAGATCGCAGGCATGGAGTGTTGACTCTGCCTGATAGTAATTAGTAGTTATTGTAATAGAAACACTATTTAGGTGATATTTTGTATTATGAATTTAATAGATTTCACGAAAGGATGAGAGAGCTCAGGGAGTCGGTCCTTAGATAGTTTTTCAATTGCATTGTAATAGATTATGCATAGATGAGTAGTGGTAGGAGATCAAGTAGAACAGAATAGAGTGGAGCAGATACACTATGTAATTTTCGTTTTTATGAATGAATCAAACAAACGAAAATTGTCCTGGATCTGCTTGAGTTGTGTTCATCTTGAGTATGAATGGAAGTATGTTATTTTGTGCATGTGTAGTAGTTACAATTCATTTTATATGTATGAATGATTGAGAGAGTGACTGTATGAACCCATAATGGGACTGGATAAGTTTTAGTTGTTCTTCTACTGAACCATGTATGCAAGGTGTGCATTCCCTAATGCAAGGTGTGCGTCGACTGAATCACAGAACGATTCAGGAAGGGAAGTTTAGAGAAAAACAAAGGAAACTCTAAGATTCCATATGCAAGGAGTGCGCAAGACCTTGAAACGACTAAGAGTCAAAGAACCAGAAAGACGAGCGCCAGGTGGACGAGAAGCATTTTTTTTTTTTGAGAAAATCCTTCGAGTTGAGCTATTCGAAATCCTACCAAGGATAAAAGATCAGAAGAGATAACACTTTCAATAAGTGTTGATGAAGTCCACAGGAGAAAGATTCATCAAAGGGGCGAAGGATCGAAGTTTGTGGAGGCGGACAAATCTCCCAAGTCTAGGAAAGAAAGAACGCAGAAGCTCAGGAGGAAGAGCACAATAATCGTCAAATCTGAACGCAGGGAGCCGACTGTCATCGGATATGGAAGAGTCCCGAGGAGTTGAACGGATGATAGGTATACTTTGAGAGGAAGTGTCGATCTGGCAACAGCTGTCATATCTATAGAAGTAGCGCGAACCTTAGTGCTTTGTGTCTAAAGGAGGATTTCGACATTCAGTGTTTGGAGAAACAAGAGCAAAGTTCCTTCGAACTTGTGTATTGTGAAATCCCAATTACCGTCAGATCTCACGAAGGACACGCGTCAACTGGGTGAGAGACTAAGAGTTGAGGTGCGTGACAGTCGAGCAACGTTTCACAAAACCAACGATGAGATCATGGCCATCAATACATAGAAATATACACTGTAGATTTCCCAAGGGAGGTTTCGGCATTTTGTGGACTGGGAACCACAAGAGAGGGAGTCTTTGGACCCTCTTTCCAAAAGATCCCAAAAAGAAGATCGCCGGGATTTGATCTGAGTGTGGATCAAGGGGAGAATCTGGATCATTGGATCGTCCAGAAGAAAATCCTTTTGGAATTTCACATACCGGGAGTTTGGAGTGGAAGTAGCACTGTTCATGGGTCTATCATCCACGAAATGTGAAAGGAACAGGCGCTAGGACTTGGGCCTAGTCATAGGTCACATCGCAAGTAAAGAGAAGAGGGCTAGCACTTAGCTAGAGACCTAGTTGGACTTTGGGGTTCCAGGAAGCAAAGAGGTGGGACACTCAAATTTGGAAGTCCCGATTCACGAAAATCACCTTTTGGGTTAGCCCCAGATAGCATCTAACAGTCGTGTGAAGTGATCTACGGAGGAGTTAACCGTCGGTTTAGTATTTTTAGCGTTCGATGTAGAAGAGTCGAGAGTTGGTCCCTCGAGAAGTCCAGAACCGCAAATCATGAAGCACCTTGGAAACAAGGGTGCGGTCACGGCCCTCTGTCATGTGTAGTGGATATCACGCTTCATGTTTATAAGAGCCGAATGGGTTCAGAATAGGATCTGTGTATCTGATTTGCAGGGTTCCAGTGAGGACCTGAAAGATTTGTTCCAGCTCGGAGTTAGAAGATGATCCAGTGACTGGGAGGTCGCAGACCCCACTGGAGTAGGGGGTCTGCATCTTCTTCATACATCTCCTTGAGGTGTTCGAACCTGAATGTCTCCACTTGGAATTCCTGTACAATCAAACTCCTTCTACTCAAATCATCTGCGACTTTGTTAGTAGTTCCATCTATATGCTTAATAATGAAAGTAAAAATTTGCATAAATTCTACCCATTTTGCATGTTTTTGATTGAGCTTTTCTTGCCTAGTAATAAATTGCAAAGCATGATTATCACTATACAAGACAAATTCTTTAGGAATTAAATTATGCCTCCATTTTTTCAAAGCTTGGATCACTGCATAGAAATCCTTGTCATATGTGGAATACTTTTTCTTGGCATCATTCAGTTTCTTGCTAAAATAAGAAATAGACCTATTGTCTTGGCTGAAGACTGCTCCAATAGCAAATCCACTTGCATTGCACTTCACCTAAAATGTTTTCCCAAAATCTGGCAAGACCAGAATTGACTACTCTATGATTTTCTCCTTCAATACTTTGAAAATTTTCTCAGCTTCCTCTATCCAACTAAAGGAATTGTGTTTCTTTTTCACAGTTTCTAGCATGGGTGCACATATGCCACTGAAATTTCTGATAAATTTCCTATAAAAACTCGCTAACCCATGAAAAATTCTTACCTCAAATATGCTACTCGATGATGGCCATTCTCTAATCATTTTCAATTTTTTTGGGTCCATCTTCAATTCATTTGAAGATATTACGAAACCCAAGTATACGATCTCCTTCTTCATAAAAGAACTTTTCTTCATATTTATCAGCAACTGCTCTTGCTGCAATCTTTCCATCACTATTGTTAAATGTCTTAAGTGTTCTCCTTTTGTTTTGTTGAAGATTAGTATGTCATCCAGATATACTATGACAAATTTGCTTATGAAGTCTTTCAACACTTCATTCATCAATCTCATGAATGTGTTGGGTGCATTTGTCAACCCAAATGACATGACCATCCATTCAAACAATCCTTCATTTGTCTTGAATGTTGTTTTCCATTCATCTCCCCCTCTCATATGTATTTGATGATATCCACTCTTCAAGTCTATCTTTGATAAATATCTTGCTCCACTCAAATAATCCATCAAATCTTCCATCCTTGGTAAAGGAATCTGTACCGAATGGTTATCTTGTTGATGGCTCGAGAATCTGTACACATTCTCCATCCTCCATCTTTCTTTGGGCTTAATACAGCTGGTACTGCACATGGGCTTAGGCTTTCCCTGACCTACCCTTTGTCCAACAACTCCTGGACTTGGCTTTTGACCTCCTCATTCTCTCTAGGCTTCAACCTATAGGTGGCTTTGTTTGGTAGACTAGCTCCTAGAATAAGGTCAATGTGATGGATTATGCTCCTGATGGGCTGCAATGAGTGTGGTAACTCATCTACAACTATATCAACAAAGTTTTCTAACAGTTCCTGGATTTCTATAGGAAAATATTCTACATAAGTATTTGTAAGGATGACGCTCGGCTCCTCACAACAACAAACTGTATTTCCTTCTTTCCATTGACTTCTTTTAAGAGATCCTTCCCACTCATGAGAAGTATGCTTGAACTAGCTTCTGCCTTTGGTTCTTTGGCTTCTATGGGTAACAACATATGTGTTATACCATTTTTTCCTAGAGTATAGGTATTATTTCTACCATCGTGAATAACTTTTCGGTCATATTTCCATGGCCTCCCCAATAAAATATGACAGACATCCATAGGGATTACATCACACAATAGTTCATCTTTGTAACCTCCTATTTTAAATTCAACTTGGCATTGTTGACTTACCATGACTTGATGTCCTTTCTGCAACCACAATACCTTGTATGGATTTGGATGTGCAGTCGTCTTCAGCTACAGCGTCTCCACCATCTCTGTGGATACGATATTGTCAGTGCTTCCACTATCTATGATCACCTTGCAAACTCTGTCTTTTGACTTGCAAGGAGTTCTGAACAGGCTTGATCGCTGAACTGGTTCCTTTGGTTCCTTTTCTGGTTTGAGAAGAACTTTCCTCATCATGAGGTTTCTTCCTCCTTCTATGGATTCTGGTTCCACATGCTTCTCTGCTTCGGAAATGTGTGCTTATCCACCTTCTCGTTTTTTGTCGGGACATTGCCACGATTTATGCCCTTCCTTTCCATAGGTGTAGCATTTAACTACGCCACCTCTGGCTCTTCCTCTTCCTCTTCCCATGGAAAAAGAACTTTGTCCACCATGTTGTCCCTCTTTGGAGTTTCCTCCCTTCTCTTGGTGACTATTCTGCTTATCAATTTATGGCTTTGACGTCTGGAACTTCTCCCTATTGGTTCCTTTGCCTTGGATCAAATTTTTTCCCTTGCTTCGTTGGATTTGCCTCCTGGCTATTTTTTCTTCATCTTTCAAGGCTGCTTGATAAGAATCCTCGACTGTACTGACAAACATCATGATGATCTCTTCTTGAATTTCATATCTCAGCCCATTGATATATCTGGCTGTCTTCTCATCTTCATTCTCTTTCTGTCCAACCCTAATGTTCAGTCGGTAAAATTCTTCATTGTACTCCTTCACTAATAAACCTCTCTATTTCAGGTTCTACAATCTTCTATAAAGATTAAAATGGTAATCCTTCAGGATAAACTTAGCTTTCAGCTTAGCTACCATCCTATCTAATCTTTTAATTTTCTGCTTACCATTTCTTCTGCGTTCGGCTTGCAGTTCATCCCACCATAATGTTGCATGGCCTTTTAGTCTTTTCACTGCATGCTTTACCATCTTGTCTTCTTCGATATCTTCATAATCGAGGTATGTATCCATGGCACGTACCCAGTCTAACAATTCTTCGACTTCCAAATTTCCCTCATACATAGGTACCTCTATCCTTTCTTTAGCACCTATTTTTTAAACAACTTTGATGAAGAGTTCCTGTGCAGCATCCTCGGCTACATTTTCGCCAGCTTATGCCTCTTCTCCTCTCTCATCCTCACTAATATCACCAACATTTGGTTCTCTTCGTTGTGTTGTCTCCATGGCATCTAATCTCATTCGAAGTCACCTCATTTCTTCTTCCATCTCTGTGTTTGCTCTGCATCTCCTTGGCGGCATGACTCCACTGCATCACCTTCAATAGAGATCAAATTTCTTTGATATCACAAATAATACCAACTTCCCTTCTTTCTTCTTTTGTCTGTTGTATGCACATAAATTTTAGTCTTAGCTCTGATACCACCTGATGCAAACCCCTACCCCAATGGGGTCTGTAACCTCCCAGTCACTGGATCGTCTTCTAAATCTGAGTTGGAACAGCTCTTTCGGGTCCTCACTGGAACCTTGCAAATCAAATACATAGGTCCTATTCTAAACCCAACCGACTCTTATAAATGCCAAGTGTGAGCTCCACTCGACACGACCAAGGGTCGTGACCGCACCCTTATTTTCCAAGGCGCTTCGTGATTTGCAGTTTGGGACTTCTCGAGGGGACAACTCTCGACTCTTCTACACCGAACGTCGAAAATACTTAACCGATGGTTAACTCCTCCATAGATCCCTTCACGCGACCATTTGCTGTGACCCAGGGCTAACCCAAAAGGTTCTTTTCAGGAATCGAGACTTCCAAAGTTGAGTGTCCCACCTCTCTGCTTCCCAGAACCTTGAAGTCCGACTAGGGCTCTAGCTAAGTGCTAGCCCTCTTCTCTTTACTCGCAACGTGACCTCCGACTAGGCCCAAGTCCCAACGCATGTTCCTTTCACGTTTTGCAGATCATAGACCCATGAACAATGCTACCTCCACTCCAAAATCCCAATATGCGAAATGCCGAAAGGATTTTATTTTGGACTATCCAACATTCCAGATTCTCCCCTTGATCCACGCTCAGATAAAATCCCCACGATCTTATTTTCAAGAATTTTTGGCAAGAGGGTCCAAATACTCCCTCTCTTGTGGTTCCCGGTCCACAAAATGCCAAAACCTCCCTTGGGAAATCTACGGCATAGATTTATCTGTATTGATGGCCACGATCTCGTCGCTAGTTTTGTGAAACGTTGCTCGACTGCCACGCACCTCATCTCTTAGTCTCTCACCTAGTTGACATGTGTCCTCCGTGAAATCCGACGGTCGTCGGGATTTCACAATACGTGAGTTTGAAGGGACTTCGTTCTTGTTTCTCCAAATGCCAAATGCCAAAATCCTCCTTTCGACACAAAGCACTAAGGTTCGCGTTACTTTTACAGATCTGACGACTGTCGGTAGATCGACACTTGCTCTCGAAGTATACTTGTCGTCCGTTCAACTCCTCGCGACTCTTCTAGATCTGACGACAATCAACTCCCTATGCTCAGATCTAACGATTAATGTGCTCTTCCTCCTGAGCTTCTTCACTGTTTCTTTCCTAGACTTGGGAGATTTTTCAGCCTCCACAAACTTCGATCCTTGTCCCCTTTGACAAATATTCCTCCTGTGGACTTCACCAACACTTCTTGAAAGTGTTATCTCTTCTGAGCTTTTATCATTGGTAGGATTTCAAATAGCTCAACTTGAAGGATTTTCTAAAAAAATATAAAATGCTTCTCGTCCACCTGACACTCGTATTTTTGGTTCTTTGACTCTTAGTCATTTCAAGGTCCTGCGCACTCCTTACATCTGGACTCTTAAAGTTTCCTGTGTTTTTCTCTAAACCTCCCTTCCTGAATTGTTCCGTGATTCAGTCGACGCACACCTTGCATTAGGGAATGCACACCTTGCATACATGGTTCAATAGAAGAACAACTGAAACTTATCCAATCCCATTATGGGTTCATACAGTCACTCTCTCAATTATTACATAGAAAATGAACTATAACTACTACGCATGCACAAAATAACATACCTCCATTCATACTCAAGATGAACACAACTCAAGTAGATCCGGGACAATTTTCGTATGTTTGATTCATTCATAAAAATGAAAAATTACATAGTGTTTCTTCTCCAGTCTATTCTGTTCTACTTGATCTCCTACCGCTACTCATCTATGCATAATCTATTACAATGTAATTGAAAAACTATCTAAGGACCGGCTCCCTGAGCTCTCTCGTCCCTTTCTGAAATCTATTAAATTAAGAATTCAAACTATCACCTAACTAGTGTTGCTATTACAATAACTGCTAATTACTATCATGCAGAGTCAACACTCCATGCCTGTGATCTCTTATAGTCCTGAAGACTTTACAAACAAGTTACAATTTAAAATGTCGTTTCAAAAATATCCCAACAACCAATTTAGTTTCTGAATAAATGCTTGATTTGAACTCTGCATTGCTAAGATGTAATTCTTCTCTCCTCCACCTGTGCGATGATGGATGTGAAGGCGATGCTCCTACATCACTATCTTTATTACAAAAGTTGCAATGTCTCTCAACCTTCTTATTTTCATATTTTTCTCCTTTGTCTCCATTAGGAGCGGAAGTTGGCTGAGTGGGTTTGGGACCCTTACATTGCTTGTTGTTGTGGCAATGATGTTTTTTCTTGGGATTATTGGGTTTATCTTTCTGATGGACAAGTAAGGCTTTGTTGGAGGTACCTATAATGCTGATCACTCCAAGTTGTACTAGATTATCTTTCTCTATAATCAAAGCATCACAAAAGTTCTCAAGACTGGGTTTTTGATAAGCTGTCCCTAGAGCCTCATTCATGTCATAAAAGGTAGATACATAGACAAAATATGCACTACCTAGCTTAGAAAGAATAAGATAGATGCAACGATCTTCTTATATCTTTATCTTACATTCTTCACATAGAGTTCTGAGTGTTTTAAACTTAGATAGATAGTCTTCAATGCAAGAAAAATCACTTGGACTTAAAGTTAGTACTTGATTTTCTAACTGTTGTGATCGAATAATATTGTGTTTACCAAACACAGATTCAATCTTTTCCCAAGCTTCTTTGGGTTTATCAATTGATTGAAGGTGAAACCTTAAATCGTGAAAGATGGACATTCCGATTAATCCATGCGCTTTGTCATTCATATTATCCCATTTTAATTTTTTATCATCATCAGTTGGTGTTGTTTTCTTTCCCAAGGTAATTTGGTACAAGCCTTTACTTCTTAATAAATCCTCATATGGAATTTCCATTGGAAGTAGTTGGTGCAGGTAAGTAAGAGATTAATTGTAGAATACATATTAAATATGCACACAATATGGATTTAAAAACTGAAAATAATAATTTGAATGGAAAGATATAAAAAATTTATGCAGTTTAAAAAAAAACGGCACTAAAAATGGACTTCGGATGTGAGTTATGACATTTTTAACAAAGGCATAAATGGTAACCAAAGGACCACGTGGTGGTGTAAGTTGCTTTATGAAGTGACCCACTTTTATAAAGAGAAGTGGGGATCACTTTTACAATGACGTTACTTCATGCAAAATAAATAAGTCTAAAATAAAATATTAAAGCTACTTATAGTGATTCACTTTTATACTTGAAGTGAAATACACTTTACAATTTTATCATGAACTTTTTCAAAAAAAGTAACAAAAGAGAGACTTGAACTCAAGACCTCTTACTTAATAAGGAAAATTTTAACCAAATGGCCTAGCAAAACATATTGTATTGTTTCACAAGTGGATTTTTGTTGTTGTTGTTGTAGTTGAAGACGACCTTGGAGAGCGTGCTAAAAAAAAGGGGTTAGATCTCGGTTAGCTTACCCGAAAGATGGACCTTTTCCTATCTGTTTCTTATTTTCTGAGATCGCACAGGGTGCAGGGAAAATAACATACGCATATCTAAAAGAGTAGCAACCCAGAAACAAATAATATAAAACTGAAATAAAACCAAAATAATACTTTGCAAAAATTAAAAAAATGTGTATTCAAGCTTTATACCTCCGGATCTGAATGTAATGGCCATATCTTGGGCAAACAAAAACCTTTTCAAGTGAAACGAAAAGTGTTCCATATAGAAACGAGTGCTCCGGGCGCAATGGAACAGTCCTCTCAGCCCATAAATATATGAAAATGACAAAAAATGGAGATGAGGCAACTCGGCTTCACGATCTCGATCTACAACAGGAGTGGGTCTTCAAACAAGCTTTGATTCCATGTTCAACAACACAGGTATTCCGACAGAGGATGAACAACTTGAGTACCCACTCACATAACCATATCAAAGATCAACACACCGATTTTTTGACATGGTAAAACCCCTACGGGAAAACATCCACGGCCCCAACCAACATGGCCACTTGGAGCAGTTTATTAATGCAAAAGAAGAAGATTATAGAGAGATTTTACAGGAGAGTTTCTCACAATCAATCATCAGAAAATGACCCTCCATTCTCTTGAAATAGAGATTATGGACCAATTGGGTGCAAATACATGGATCAATGGTCGTTAAGATCAAGGAGATTACGAACCGTCAGATTAGTCTATGTCGAGAACATATCGTGACCGTCAGATTTCCTAACTACAAATGCATACTAAGAAACACACTTTTAGCTAACAACACATTAGACAAAGTAGATCTTCACTAACTCCTAAGTATCTAAATATCCTAACACTTAGTAGCATATGATATTTCATTTTTTGAAATTTTTAACGGATTTTTCTTTTTTATAAGTTTGTAGAACTCTTTTGTAATTACTTATTCATGGATAAATTAATCTAGTTTATCCTTTAATAACTTGCAAAAGAATAGTTGAATAACTCTTGTTTTGTAATACATGGTCAAATTATGAAAAAAAAAAAATACAATAACTTTATTATTCCATTAAACATAAAAAAAATAAAAAATGGACCACATTCATTGCATATAAAATAGGTATAAAAATAACCAATTAAGTAGTTTTCATTTTTTAAATGCCTAGGAGTGATAATTAAACCAGACTACATAATAGTGTTTTGATGATAACATTTTTGTATGATATTTGATTGGAGTGATTACACAATAGTGTTTTGATGATTCCAAAAAATGATTGAAGGACATTTCTAGATATATTTATAGATATTTAAAATAAATTAAATTAATATGTCAAATATGCTAAGAAACAATAAACTTAATTAATATGTCAAATATGTTAAGAAACAATTTACATGATAGATTTCTTTAAAATTTCAATATTATACTAATAATTAACTTTTATGTACAACTCTTTCATCTAATTTTGGTTTGATGTGACTTTATAAGAAGATGAAAGTAGATTTATATACCTATATTTCCTTGAAATAGGTTTTAAAAACAATTTTATTTATTATCTGATTTAATGTGTTGATAAATAGTTTACATGATAAAGTTGTTTACAATTTTCTTGGAACCAATAATTACTCTTTGGGGAGAAACTCTTTCATTTGATTTTCGATTAATATGATTTTAGTAGGAGATGAAATTATATTTATTGATCTATATCTAATAGAAATGGTTTTTAAAAAGAATTGAACTATATTGATGAATGCTCAAGGATGTATATTTTTAGTAGCATAGATTTGGGACAAACAATCACTATCTCATCCATAACTTTTTTATATGATATTAAAATGAAGTGATTCAAATTAGAAAATAAAATAAAATTTGAGGAATCGGTTTTTAATTTTTTTTTTGGTTATTTGAAGTATAATTTTTTGAATATGTTTTTATTTAATTTTTTAATTTAGAATGTTATGAAAAGAGTTGAAAATAAATTTTTAAGGAAGTGCAGGGTATGCGATTTCTATCTTTTTAGGAAAGTTAGGTAGTATCAAAATGATGTTAATTCTCCCTTTGAAGGCAGTAGGTATAAATTCCTTAAGCCTTTCATGTTGAGGTTTTTCTAATGATGATTTACAAATTCAACTTATTATGAACTAAATTTTTTTCATAAATAGAAAAGTTGAGGTGTTTGTGGTTAGTTGAAACAAAGTATTCAGAGAAAAATATACATAATATAGCTACAAAATGTAATTAAATAGATCAATATAGATGGAAATGTAGTTGCAAAAAGTAAATAACATAATCTAAGTTAGAAAATAATACAATAACAATCCTATTGTTGAGTTTTGCAGCTTCAAGCAGGTATTCTCACATGACCCTAGGTGTTGGGCATGTGGGAATCCTCATGGGCACCACATCACACTTTCTGTTTGGTGAAAACATCCTTGGATTTGAGTGGGGGATTCATGGGTTTGATGATGGGATTTGTGGCCTTGTGTTAGGGATTCACATCCATAAGGAAAGCCTAATTTGACGTTGACTTGTGGAGGGGATTCTATGTTGACCCATAGGACTTGTATATAAAGAAGGGAGGTCATTGTGACATTACATATCACGTAGATCATGTGTGGAGACATGGTGGAGCTAGCATAAGTGAGTCCACACTTGTGCTAGGAGGATTGGTGATCTTGGCAAAGGGAAAGTCTGCAAGGTGCTGAATCTAGCCCAAGAGAGAGAACCGAAGAAGGTCGCACGTGTGGAGTGATTGTTTTGTACTATACACGGTTTGCGGGAGGAGGAAGCATGCATATATGCAGGTTGAAGACGAAAAAAATGGGTATAGTGTATACATGATTTGCAGTGGAGAAAACAATGTATGTCCATGGGTTTCCAGTTGATGAATTAAATATATGAGTTTCTAGGAAAGTACATATCCATACAGGTTGACAGGTGAAGTCAATAGGTCGTACAAGTGGTCTACAATAGATTCATGTCCAGAGGATATTTCTAAATATTGTTGAGGTTTTCTTTTATAATTTGTATGGTTATTGGAGAACAAGGTTGTTATCAGTTTTGGTGACTTTGGAGAACAAGGTTTTCCTCATATTTTGGTGATATTGTATTGGCTGGGAGGGTTAGTTTTCCCTCAGGATTTCTGATGATAATAATATTAAAGAACTAAAATTGTGTCTCATGTGTATTCATGATTCATATTTGATCTTTGTGTTTCCATTGCATATGTTTAAGTCAATAATTTCAGTGTAAATTTGTTTAGTGATAACATCTAGGGTTTTACTATTAGATCACTAGGAAGCAATTTTCAGATTTGAAATTAGTCACATAAGAGTGTATGTGAAAATTGACATGGTATCACAGCTTGGGATCTGAAGAGAAGGGGATCATATTGAGACACATTTTGGATACAACATTGGAACATTGTTATTCTTGTTCTTGTTCTGGGCAGGTTAGAGGTGATAGATCTCAGAGGGAGCTATAGTAACAGTTATAAGTGGCAACATGTTAGATGGTCTTTGGTTTCACAGCTTGGGATCCCAAGAGAAGGGGATCATATTGAGACACATTTTGGATACAACACTGGAACATTGTTATTCTTGTTCTTGTTCTGGGTAGGTTAGAGGTGATAGCTCTCAAAGGGAGCTATAGTAAAGGTTATAAGTGGCAACATGTTAGATGGTCTCTGGTTTGAGACATGGAGAAAATCATCGAAACTAGGAGATTGGGCTTGTTGGTACAAAATAGTTTACATCCTCTAATATATCGTGCAACATATTCTTTCATTTTAGGCCGGTATACATACCTTTGTAAGTTGGAAACTATCATCCCAACACCAAAATGTTCTACAACCTTGAAGGTGTGAGCCTCTTAGATAAGATGAAATCATTCACCTTTAGGGACACAAAGCTTGTTGATCTTGTAGAGTAAACCATTTTGGAAATGATAGTCATCCTTCTCGTCACCTTCTTATTTATGAATTTGGCCCTGTAGGTATTGAAACTCCTTAAAATCATCATCTTCTGTGTATGCCTCTCTCTATGCATCATGGGTAAAAGGATCCATGTGCATTAGAGTTACGGAAGCTGTAATGTTGGATGTGGGTGGCCTTTAAATCATGTCTACCAACATGTTTGTGTTACCCTTCTTATACATGCTCACTAGATGAAAATACTATAAAAACCCCATCCATTTGTAATTTTTGGTCTGTTATAGCTTACTTTGGGTCTACAAATACTGTAGTGATAGGTGATTTGTGTGGATGATGGTCTCCTTTGTTGAAATATTATAACTACAAAGAATATTCTAATTATAATTAAGTTATTTTCTTATAGATCAAATCCCCTTTTGTGGATTGATCATGTCGGCCTTTGTATAAGACCAAATCCCCTTTTGTGGATTGGTCAAACCATGGTTATATGGTGTTGATTGTAAAGTCGGCCCCTAGGGATAATTAAAGTTTTTTTAGACACTAAGTGAAGAAGTCATCCCAACTTGGTGAAGAGACACAACCCTAGCACCCACCAACTAGTATAAATAAGAGAGGATGATGCCTCATTCTCTCACTCACTCAAGTCACTCATATAGTGCACAAGTTTTGAAGGAAGATGCAGTTATAATAAGGAGAATATAGAGGCGCATTCTTAGTGTGGGATTATCTTTAGTGTTTTGGTCTTTCTCTTGGCATTGTATTGGCAATCTATATTAAGGAAGTTTTTGCTAGGTTTTCTCCTCTGCGAGGGTTTCCCAGGATAAAATGTTGTGTACTTTGTGATTTTGTTTCTCTCAATGATCTTATTTTGTGCTATTATCTTTGAAAAGAATTAAAACTTAACATGGTATCAGAGATAAACTGAAGAGAGAACCTTTCACTGAATAATAAAAAACATCACTATTGTCGTACAAGAAAATTAGGGATTTTTATTGGAAGATAATTTATGACTAAAAACCATATAAGGAAGTGTGCCCTAGCCTAGTGAACTCATTGAAATATTGAGAGAACCTTTTCACTGTCCAGAGCCTATGAAAAGTCAAACCCTAGTTTTGACTGGTACCAGAAAACCAGAACCAGTACCAGAAGTACCAGTCCATATTTTTGTAGGTCAAGTTTCAAGGGGAAAAACTTGAAAATTTTAAAATCTGACTACTCCAGCCTACTCTCCTCAACCCAACGCATCTCCTAGTAAGTTCAGAATTACTTTTTGAGCAATTTGATTTTTTGGTCATTTTCTCAGCTCCCAGTCAAGATGCATGCAAGAACTAAGCTTGTTGACAAGTTAGAAGGTGTGGAAAACTTATGTGCCTAGAAGTATAGAATTAGACTCATTCTTGAAGAGAATGAACTAGAAAAAATCATAAAATAAAATGTACCAGAACCCGGAGAAGAAGAAGCTAAAGGAAAGTATAAGAAATATATGGTTAGCGCCAAAAGGATCATTGCAGACTCCATTACAGATCACTTGATTCCTCAAGTGTCTTCTAAGAATACTCCAAAAGATATGTTTGATGCCCTAACTAGAATGTATGATGGAAATAACATCAATCAGATGATGAATCTGAGAACCGAACTCAAAAGTACAAGGATGTAGAAAGGAGAAACAATCCATGACTATTTCTCTAGGGTTTCGTGGTAGTCATGGTCAAACTGTACAAAGTTTCAGAGAAGAATTTAGGAAGAAATCTTGTGCATTAAAAATTACTTTGGATTCTTATGAAAATTTAATGATGTATATTGGCGCACTTCATAGTTATATTAATCATATTTTACTATTGTTTAATCCCACCAATCTTGATGAAGTTTGTGTGCAAGCCTCTCACCTTGAGAACATGGGAAAGCATGCTTAAGAAGATCCTACAAAGAAACCTTCCAATCTCCCACAAACATAGTTTAATAAGTTTAAAATGAAGGACAAAAAGACCGCCACTGTAAAGAGGGAAGAAGGAAAACCATCTTGCACTCATTGCAAGAAGAATGGTCACAATGATGAACATTGTTGGAAACTACATCTAGAGAAGAGACAAAAACAGTTCGATGGAAAGGGAAAGACAAATATCGTTCCTACAGTGCAACAAGATCTTGGTTCCGATTTAGGAGACGAAGGAAATATTACCGCGGTTGGAGTACAAGGTAAAGTTTACCTTCATGCCAGTTCAAATCCCAATAATGAATCTCATGATGATTAAAGAAAGATGAATGGATTATTTCATATAAGAGTTGTATCTAAGAACACTAAGATATATACATTATTTGATCTGGGTTCCCAAGTAAACTTAATATCTGAAGCACTTGTCAAAAAGACGGGTCTTGAAACTAAACCACATCCAAAGCGTTATCCTCTTTGTTGGGTATATGATAAAGCAAAAATTAATGTCACCAAGCAATGTAGGGTCAAATTTTCTATTGCTTCAAAATTGATTGATGAAGTGGATTTGGATGTTGTATCACCACTTGATATATGTGGAATAGTGCTAGGAAGTTCTTATCTTTATGATAGGAAAGAAATCTTATTTTGTCATGAGAACAAATACCACCTTACTAAAGGGGGAGTGGAAAATATTATTAGATCCCACAACATGAGGGTAAACACCACACTTGTTAGTGTAGGGAAAATGAAGAGACTCATAAACACTAATAAGAGATATGTACTCATGGTTGTAATGGAAAAGGATGTCAGAACATGCAACGAATTCCAAGGATGTGATCCTTCTTTGATCCAGAATCGGATCCAGGAGCCTGACAGGGCTCAAAAAGGCTCAAAAATGAAAGTGCCCAGAATTCGATGAAACCAACGCCATTGTGTCTGTCTCGTCTTCCTGATTCCGGCCATATATTTACTTCGTCAAATGGGCTCCGTATGCGAATGATATCACATTCTGTTTGAAAACCCAAACAAGAAAAAAAAATGGGTGACTGTACAGTCCGTACACTCCGTACAGTTCCACGTGGTAGGCTGACTGTACAATCCGTACAACCATACAACTGACCTAGTAGCTTCTGGAGATGACACGTGGTATATGACAAAGTGTACACTAGGTGAGTTGGACTAGTCCGAGCGTGACATGTGTCACCACTATAAGGGTCACACATGGCATGGGATGACATCAGCAGGCTGACTGGGCAGGTACGGTGATGACTCGGAGACAGGTGGCAGTGTACCTGGAATATATGTGGACCATTCGATGCTCGATAAGTGGCATCGTATTCGGCTGATAGGAAGGTTCCACGTGGCCCGTTCATGGGCTACCATGTGGCACCCATTGGTTGGCTCGTTGGGTTATGCAAAATATGGGGTCTCCACCAGAGTCGAACCCCCGACCTTCTCCTCCAAGCTACGGACTGGAAGGACCGGGTTAACTGCCCACTCCACTAGTGTTACTTGATAACTATACAACAATTAATATATTTGAGTTTGATGCAATGTTTAAACAGAGGCGGAAAGTGCTGGGGCTTAGCCCCAGCCCATGGTTTCATTGATTGGCATGTAACCACAGGAGTCAAGGAAAAGCGCGGAGGTATGGGGAATAGACCCGGTTCTTTGGGGATTCGGTCCTATCCACCACCAACGAACTAAGAGCTAACCTAATCCGAGTAGGGCGCATAGGGGTAGGTGGTTAGTCACCGGTCCTATGACCGCGCCACAGGACCAGGAGCCAACCGGATAGGGGGGCTAGCGCGTCGGGAGGAATAGCGCCTGGCCACATGGAGGTGCCCATGTGACCCAAGGCATGGAGAAAAATGGGCTGCGCCCAAAATTAAACACAAAGTGGGTTTTTTTCCAAAGTTTAGTGGATTTTAATTGATTTTAGGCCTGTTAATGGAGGATTTTATCCATTTTTGGGAGATATTGGGCATTTTTGGAGGCCAATTTTTGGGAGGAAGTTGGGGATGGATAACCAACTTCAGATCTATAAAAACCAGGCCTGTTTGAGGCCATGGAGGACGGTCAGAGCAGATTTATGCTGAAGGGAAGCCAAGCCAAAGCCATTTTTATGCAGGGAAGCTATTGAGGAGCAGACACTTGCGAGCCATTTCTGGGAGCTCCGGTCATCCGTTTTGCATGCCGTTTCTTTTGCTGGGTTCTAGAGATCTAGAATAACATGAACAGATCAGTCTTGTAGCCAATCAGCACTGCTGTGATGTAATTTTGAGGTTTTGAACAGAAATAAAGAAGCCTCCCCCACAGAGACAAAGGCCCGGAGACGTAGGCAACATTGTGCCGAACTTCATTATCAATTCTCTTGTTATGGTTTGTTGTTTATTACTTCATTTCAGATCTGCATATATGTATGTGGCTGTCATAATTCCTCTTATTTCCTTATTCTTTCATTAAGCTTCTCAAATGGTTAATTAACACATGCAATTTAAAAACTCAACCACAGTCATTAAAAGATCTTTACGGATCAAGTGGTATCAGAGCTAGTTGACGTTTGGATTTGAGTTTTGCATGTTAACCAGGGAAAATCTACAGCGTGATGAAGGAAAGCTTGTTGCAGAGAATCCATTAATTGGATTGATAAAGAGAGCTTCTCACAGCGAGAAGATGGCATCAGAAGAAGGGATTTCTCAGGATGAGAAAGAGTTCTGGAAAACTTTCCTTGCTATGTCGGAGACGGTGAAAGTTTTGTACGAGGATTACTTGGAACGAAAGAGACCAGTTTTGGGTGAATCTTCAAAGGGAAAAAGTGAAGAGGAAGAGGATCATCCTCAGATTCGTCCTTCACCTCCATCATCACCTCCTTCTTCTCCTTCTTCTTCAAGTTCAAGTTCTAAATCTAATGGAAAGAAACATGTTATAAGCATAAGAATGAAATGCCATTGTTAAAACTTGATGTTAAATTTGAGTTGCCCATATATGATGGTGAAGTAAATGCAGAGAAACTTGACAATTGGATCAGGCAGATGGAGGTTTACTGCAGTGTGCAACAAATCAAGGATGAGGCCACACAAATCAAGTTGGAATCTTTGAGACTTGTAGGTACAGCTCTCATCTGGTGGCAAAGCAAGTTGAAAAATGGAACACAACAGGTGGGTAAAGTATTTCCATCATGGAGGAGTTTCATTTCTTCACTTAGGAAACAATTCTATCCTTTGGGTTATACAGAAAAAACATTAATTGAATGTAAATCTTTAAAACTAAGAAAAGGACAAACAGTGCAAGAATACACCGATGGATTTCAAAAAATGGCATTAATGTTAGATATCCCTTTACAAACACAAGAAACTCTTATGAAGTATATAGGAGGTTTACCTGCACATATTAGAAACACTCTTTTCATGTTTGGACCCACTAACCTTGATGAGGTTTCTATTCAAGATACGTATATTGAAGCAGGGAAAGCAGGTGTGTTAGGGGAATCATCGTCTTCAAGGAAAGAGGACAAGAGGAAAAGGCATGGAAAGAATGCAAATGCAGTGGCGAGGAAGGAAGGAAATCCCTCTTGCAAGCATTGCAAGAAAGAGGGACATGATGAGGACAGATGTTGGCAGTTGCATCCCAAGAAGAGGCCAAAGTGGTTCAAGGAAAAGAAGGGAATGTAGACAGTGGCAACGACAACAAAACCCATAGACTTGGGATCAGATTCAGGTGATGAATCAAAGATCTCATTGGTTGGTATGACAAGTAAAATTGGTGAAGGCATTGATTGTAGAAGCAACTTGTTTCATATAAGGGTAATCATGTGACACACTAAGATAGACACATTAATCGGCAGTGGATCTCAATCTAATCTAATCTCAGAAGAATTGGTTAAGCAATTGGGGTTAAAAACACAACTACATCATAATCCTTACACACTTAAATGGATAAGCAATCATCATCAAATGCACATAACAAAGGAGTGCACAATCAAATTTGCAATTTCATCTAAGTATGTGGATGAAGTAACATGTGATGTAGTGTCGTTAAGAGAATGTGGAAAGGTCTTAGGTAGTCCATATTTATATGATCGTAAGGCAATCTTCTACAGGACAAAGAATCAATATCAATTAACCAAAGTAGGTCAATATTATGTGGTTCATGCTCATCATGTTAAGGAAAATAAAACACTTCAAACAATGGAACAATTAAAGAAGGCAGTGCAAGAAAGAAACAAACAAATAATTGTTTCAAATGAAGTAATCGATCTTAAGAAAGAACAATAAATGATTGTTGAATGGAAAATCAATCATAAGTTGCTTCAAGATAAGCTGATGTCATGCAAATATTTCAAGTATATCAACTCATTTGCAGTTGTATTTTTTATACTATCATTAGTAATGTTGTCTACATGGATGATAGTGGCTTCAGTAAGATGTAACAGGGTTCAAATGGCTAACAATATACTGTCAGTTGTCATGATTGTGTTACAGTTGATCTCGATGAGACGGGTGCACAGGACAGAGTTCAGAGACAGAGGACAAGCCAGGTGGCCTATCCCAAGCTTGTTGACTGGTCAGTAACCTTTTGGGGACCAAAAGGTATTTTAGTGGGGAGGTGTGATCTAGAATTGGATCCAAGAGCCTGACAGGGCTCAAAAAGGCTCAAAAATGAAAGTGCTTGGAATCTGACGAAACCGACGCCATTGCATCTATCTCATCTTCCTGATTCTGACCATATATTTACTTCGTCAAACGGGCTCCATATGCGAAAGATATCGCATTCTGTTTGAAAACCCAAACAAGCAAAAAAAATGGGTGACTGTACAGTCCGTACAGTGCCACATGGCAGGCTGACTATATAGGCCGTACATCCATACAGTTCATGTGGTAGCTTCTGGAGATGACATGTGGTAGATGACAGGGTGTATGATAGGTGAGTTGGACCAGTCCGAGCATGACACGTGTCACCACTGTAAGGGTGACACGTGGCATGGGATGACGTCAGCAGGCTGACTGGGCAGGTACGATGATGACTGGGAGACATGTGGCAGGGTATGTGGCAGATACGTGGACCATCCAGTGGTTGAAAAGTGGCATCATATTCAGATAATAGGAAGGTTCCATGTGGCCCAGTCATGGGATGCCACGTGGCACCCATTGGTTGGCTCATTGGGTTATGCAAAATATGGGGTCTCCACCGGAGTCGAACCCCTGACCTTCTCCTCCAAGCTACGGACTGGCAGGACTGGGCTAACCGCCCGCTCCACTGGTGTTACTTGATAACTATATGGAAATTAATATATTTGAGTTTGATGCAAAGTTTAAACGAAGGTGGAAAGGGCTGGGGCTTAGCCCCAGCCCACGGTTTCATTGATTGGCATGTAACCACAGGAGTCAAGGGAAAGCACGGAGGTATGGGGACTAGCCCCAGTTCTTTGGGGATTCAGTCCTATCCACTACCAATGGACTGAGAGCTAACCTAATCCGAACAGGGCGCATGGGGGTAGGTGGTTAGTCACCGGTCCTATGACCACGCCACAGGACCAGGAGCCAGCCGGATAGGGGGGCTAGTGCGTCGGGAGGAATAGCGCCTGGCCACATGGACGCGCCCATGTGACCCAGGGCATGGATAAAAAGGGGCTGCACACAAAATTAAACATAAAGTGGGTTTTTTTCCAAAGTTTAGTGGATTTTAATTGATTTTATGCCTGTTAATGGAGGATTTTATCCATTTTTGGGAGATATTGGGCATTTTTGAAGGCCAAATTTTGGGAGGAAGTTGGGGATGGATAAACAACTTCAGATCTATAAAAACAAGGCATGTTTGAGCCTATGGAGGATGCTCAGAGCAGAGTTATGCTGAAGGGAAGCCAAGCCAAAGCCATTTTTATGCAGGGAAGCTATTGAGGAGCATACGCTTGTGGGCCATTTCTGGGAGCTCATGTCATCCATTTTGCGTGCCGTTTCTTTTGATGGGTTCTAGAGATCTGGAAGAACATGACCAGATTAGTCTTGTAGCCAATTGGCACTATTGTTATGTACTTTTGAGATTTTGAACAGAAATAAAGAAGCCTCCCCCACAGAGACAAAGGCCCGGAGACGTAGGCAACGTTGTGCCGAACTCTGTTATCAATTCTCTTGTTATGGTTTGTTGTTTATTACTTCATTTCAGATCTGAATATATGTATATGGTTGTCATAATTCCTCTTATTTCCACATTCTTTCATTAAGCTTCTCAAATGGTTAATTAACACATGCAATTTAAAAACTCAACCACAGTCATTAAAAGATCTTTACGGATCATTCTCATAAGAAATAATTAATTGATATTTTTTCTAAGTATGATGATATTTTCAAGGAACTAGGTGGATTACAACCTAAGAGGGAAATCCAACATGAAATACATCTTCAGTAGGATTATCCTCTTCCTAATGTGGGCATGCATAATATGTCAGTTTTAGAGATGACAGAGATCAAAATGTAGGTACAAGGCTTATTGGATCAAGGGGTCATCAGGCCCAAATCATCTCCTTATGGTTCTCTGATTGTGATGGTGCCAAAGAAGTATGACACATGGTGAATGTGTTTCGATTATCAAGCCTTAAATAAAATCATGGTGAAAAATCGATACCCTCTTCCTCGTATAGATGATTTACTTGATCCATTAAAGAAAATTGTTTATTTCACTAAGTTGGATTTACACAGTGGATACCATCAAATTAGGGTTGTAGAATGGGATGCATGGAAAAATCCCTTTAAAACCAAACATGGATTGTTTGATTGGTTAGTTATATCATTTGGGCTTTGTAATTCTCTGGCAACCTTCATGTGTGTGATGAATGATGTATTCATGCCATTCCTAGATGATTTTGTGATTGTATATTTAGACGACATTCTTATATTTAGTGGTAATTGGGATGAACATGTAACGCATGTAAAGAAAGTATTGGATACTTTGAAAAGGGAAAAGTTGTATGTAAACTTGTCCAAATTTGAATTTGGTAAGACTTTGCTTGTGTACTTGGGTCATATTGTAGGAGGAGGACAATTGAGAATTGATCTTTTCAAGATTGATGTAATTGTAAATTGATGTGTGCCCAAAAGTGTAACCAAAGTACAAATCTTCTTAGTTGCAATCCAGTACTGGAGGAGATTCGTTTCAAACTTCTCTTTTATTTTATCTCCTTTGCATGCCTTAACCAATGTGAAGAACACTTTTCAGTGGGGAGGAAAGAAATAAAAATCTTTCGACACTTTGAAGGAAAATATTAGTACCACACCATTCTTAGCACTATCGAATCTTCAACATCCTTTCGATATCGAGACAAATTCCAATGGATACACCATGGGTGAAACATTGATGCAATATCCTAAGCCCATCTGTTACCACTCTGAAACTTTTAACCAAGTTGTTGTTAACTATCCTACATATGATAAAGAGTTGTATGCATTAGTTCAAAGCATAAAGAAATGGAAGCACTACTTGTTAGGGAAGGAAACAATCATACATATAGATCATCAACCCTTACAATATCTCCAAGCACAAACCAAGCTACAACAATCTTGACATTACAGGTGGATGGGTTTTCTTCAACAATTTCATTTGGTAATCAAACACAAAAAGGGTACGACTAACAAGGTAGATGATATTCTTTCTAGACCTCCTATTGATGCTTCTATTATTTTGAAGAATGATTCTTTATCTCATGATAGCTATGTGGAACAATATGTTGTTGATGAATATTTTAAAGAAGTATTTGAGAATCTAACCCATGGTGCACATGTAGAGAACTATTGTTTGCAGGGAAAATTACTCTACCATCTTGGAAAGCTACGTATTCCTACAAGTGAACGAGTCCATGTAATACGAGAAGCTCACAGTTCTCTTGTGTATGGGAATTTTGGGGTAGGAAAAACTATGGCTCATTTGAAAATATTTTGTTACTGGCCTCAAATGAAAACAATTGTAACTAAATATGTAAAGGGGTGTGTGATGTGTTCTACTTGTAAGCCTGCTAATAGAAAATTGGGGCTATACTCACCACTTCATGTTCCATCCCATCCATGGGAAAGTATCTCCATGGATTTTTATAGGGGGTTTACCAATGTCGAAAAGGGGTCATGATTATTTCTATGTTGTAGTGGATAGGTTCAAAAATATGTGTATCTTGATGCCATGTAAAAAGAAGATCACTACCGAGAAGATTTCTAATATCTTCTTTCATTATGTTTGGGTCCACTTTGGGTTACCCACATCCATTATCTCGGATCGAGATACTTGATTCCTTGGGGATTTTTGGACAAGATTGTGGAGAATGATGGACAACAAGTTGAAGAGGAGCACTTCTTTCCATCCATAGACCAATGGATAGATAGAGGTTGTTAACTGAACAATGGTACTTTTTATTCAAGGCTACTGCAACAAGCATCCCAAGTTATGGGATGAACATATAACCTATGTACAACATGCTTACAATCGAGCCTTACATTCATGCACTCATTGTTTGCCTTTCGAGACATGTTTTGGGTATTTTCCTAAGGTCCCTTTGGACTTGATGTATGGGATATATACCAATTCAAATGAAGAGAGACATGAAGACAGGGCCTGCAAGTTCATCCAGAGGATCCTATAGGTACACAAAGCAGTCAGGGAATAGTTGGAGAAAATCCAAACACAATATAAAGCTCGACATGACAAGAACATGGTTGATCATCAGTTCCAGGTTAGAGACTAGGTATGGATTCACATCAACAAGGAGAGATTGAAGGTTAAAGACAAGAAATTCAAGCCCGTCCGATATGGACCCTTCACTATTTTGGATAAAAGAGGTACCAATGATTTTCGTCTAGATATTCCACCTCATATGTAGATTTACTCAGTTGTAAATGTAGAAAAATTGAAAGGTTTTTAGCCTCCCATGATCATGGATGAGGGTGAGGAAGTTTCAATACCTTCAGTTGATGATTTTTCTACTAAGTACTTGGACGAATTGAAGGAAGATATCATCCTAGAAAGAAGGATGAGGACTTCACGCATGGGTGAAGTTGATTTTATTTGAGTGGGCTTAAAGGGCACACATCCAAGCAAGGAAAAGTGGATTCAAAAGGACAAGGTGAGAGAAATATTCCCTCACTTATCTGTTGATTGATGAAAGCTTTTGGTGGTCCGAAAATCTCTCAGTGGAAAGGCGTGATCCAAAAAGGATCCAGAGAAGACCAAGGATAACTCAGAACTCGCAGAAGCAACTCAAGAAGTTCAGAATGGCCTCAATAGATAGAAAAAGGGAAAAAAATCAAAGTCTTCAAAGCTTAGTGAAATTAGAATCATTGTGAAGAGTGTGTCACAAGATTTCCAATGGTGTAAGCTGATCGTCAAACAGAGTTACGAATCAAAATATATCATGATCAAAGTTTTGGTCAACCTAGCCCAGTCAACAGGGATGAGTCAACATCCGTACTACTGACATCAACATCAGTATGAATGACATCATCATCTGTATAGTGTACATGGAACACATAGAGGGTGACACATGTCATGTTGACATCATCATGGTGATCTGGTAGCACCAGAGGCTGCCACATGGAAGACTGTACATCCACCCAGCAGGTGATGTGGCAGAATGACATGGTAGGCTGACATGGAAGAGGTGACATGGTTTTCCATTCAATGAGGTGATGTGGGATACTGAAAGGCTGTCATGTGGACTAGTCATGGGCTTCCACGTGGAAGTGGGAAAATGCCCAAGGATGCCCAACAACCAAAATTTAAAAGGAGTAAGGGGTTTGTTGGCACCAACCCCCAGTCCGCTAAATCCACTACCATATCTGGTAGATCTACCACAACCAATCCACAGTCCAAATTTAGCATCAATCCCAATGGATAACATATATTCCTTGTATTAAAAATGGAGGTCCACGGGCTTGACCCCAAAACCTCCTCTAACCAAAGAGCCTTAAATATATCTGCCAACCAACTAGCCAAATGACTCTGTTGGTACATCCACCCGCCAATATTACTTAAGAGTTGAGTTTTCTAGAGTTAGAGGGTCAAACCAGAGGGAGAGTGACCATACAGATGACATGGAAATCAATAAATTCCCCATGAATTTAACTGCAGGTGCAAGAACAAAAATTGAGGTGAATTTTCTCAAGGGCCTGAAAGTGCCAGAATCATATCGAGGTGTGGAGACAATCATTTTTGGGTAATTTGATGCTACGAATTCATCGGTGTTTTTTTTTTTCTGATATGAGCAAAGCTTCTGCAGCTTAACTCCAAAATGAGGTATACTTATGTATTTTTCCAAATTGTTTTGTTGATTTAATAAAAAGTCCTACCCATTTGAGAGCATGACCTAGAGACATAGTCCACCAGGGACGAACTCCGTTATCAAGTTTTTATGTTCATATATGATGCATATGTCTCTTCATTATTGATTTATTCCTTCTTTATGGTACACTTAAATTTATGCTCATTTAATACAATTATTTAATAAGTCACATCGATGAAAATATCTCGGATCAGTGCATGTGAATACAAATGGCAGATAGTCAAAATACATATACATTGTAGGCATGGGTAAAATTATTGGTGCACGAGGATATGCCAAAATGCATATGGAAAATATTGAGCATATGTATAACATGCATATATGCTTATTATAGTATGTTATTGGATGTAAAATATGGTGATGTCATGGATCATGTGGTTAATGATGATCTGAGTATAGCAACATAAGCAAAATGATGATGATATTGATTACATATTACCCTATGAGAATAAAGTAGAAGGTTTAATGAATTGTTGATTATGAATGGAGTAAAGGAAGTGTTGGGTCATTTCTAGATGACCAATGGGTCAGACTGACATCCGGAGGTGGATGTTATCCATAATAATATGGCTTGGTGTGATTAAGTTGTAGTGAAAGGGAATCTGGAAAAAGGATTCCATTGATAAAAAGGTATGTTGACCACGAATGGTATGGGGCATGAAGAGAAGCTTGATAGGTTGTCATATTTCCCAGGGCACTACTGAAATTGCCTATATTGTATTTTTGGGTCATTTCATACTTGTATAACAGTTTAGGAAAGAGTGTTATCTTTCCCGTGGTTGACATATGAAAAGGGACACATAGTTACAAATATGTTTGCAAGACTTGCCATGTGAATATCATGTGAATTACTGTAAACTCTCAACAAAGAGGTAAACATGGTGTTGAGTATTCATATGAGACTTGTCATAAGAATGGTTGTAATATCTCTGGGAGGAAGGATATGGAAGCTTTAAATTCCCATGTGTAAGAATGACATGGAAAAAGGTGCAATAGTGATCTTGCACATTGAACATCCATAGATGTAAATAGATGCTTGAGTGAATGAATGGAATGCATTATAAGGTTTCGTAGTATGAAGGAAGAAATGAATAGGTTTGTGAGACAAGCCATGAGGATGGATACAAATTATCTTTAAAGAAGAATGATAATAAGACCCAATAAATATGAATGAATGAGGTAAAAGGGTGCAAGTGATGCACCTACATATATGTAAATGCACATACATGCTTAAAGGTATGATATGAATGTCAGAATAAGTGAAATATGAGGCAAGATTTGTACTTTCCATATCTAAATAATGCCATGGATCCATGGCTGACCCTATGATTGAAGGTTATGATTTTTCTTGCTGAAATAATAGCTTGAGGGGGATGTGTTCTCTTTTTCCTTAGGAAAAACTAGTATACATTGATGAAAAGATAAATGAGAAGGGATGCTCCATTGCCATTATAAAATGAAACATAATTATGATTTAAAAGATTGCATATGAATGGTCATGAAAAATCATGAACCAATTAATTTCCAATAGATAAGGAAATGAAACAATGGAGTGTTCTTGTGGTGACACCCACACCGCATGCTAATGTTGGACAAATGAGAGGGCGGGTGAATTAGTTGTTACTGAGCTTAAACAATTATGATTCTTTTAAAACTCTTTGCAGAAACAATTGAATGATGATCACAATAATGCAGAGAAATAAACACAAGCACATTCAACATCAGTCACATATATGAGAAACACAGAGACAAATATTTTCAAAGGAAACCCATACAGGGTAAAAACCTCTTTTTTTTATATGATAAGTAATAATTACATTCTTTACATTATCATACATATGAGAAACAACTCATAATGAGGCTACAACCTCTGTTTAGCAAGCTGCAACTTGCTGAGAGCACCAACTCTCTGTTTTCTCTAGCACAAACTAGAAGGAAGCACCGACTCCCTGGATTCTCTAGCACCGACTAGAAGGAAGCACCAACTCCCTATGTTCAAGCACCCACTTGAACCTCTGAGGACAACAGTCCTCCCTAGCACCTCCCAACCACCTTGATATATAACTCTTTGAATCTAAAACTTACTACAGTGATATAATGCTCAACAATGGCTTACCTGACTTATCACTGTTCTGCTGTATCTCGTTTCTCTTTCTGCCACACTGCCTTTCTGCACATCTCACTTCTACTATCTGTTCTTCTATGATTTATCCTCTGTGCGCCATGTCCATTCACTGCACAGTTCCTCTTCAGATCAATTCAGCTACTGCACAATCTTCCTTCTTCACGCATGAATCACTTTCCACATCAACAAACACCACCACTCGAACAACAATAGCAACAACCCCCATCTCTTCTCTGTACCCTGTATTTATAGCTTTTGTGCACCTTGTGCATGTAGTGTTCGCAATGCCTCTGCATGCTGACTCCGTGTCGTTATCCTCCACCTCTCGAGTGCTCTGTCTGATCATCATTGTGATTCTTCAGCTTCTCTGGTGGTTCACACCACGTGTCCAGCATCACTGTATGTTATACTGAGATTCCTTAGTCTCTCTCTGGTAGTTTAAGACTCTTCGTCTTCTCTGAGATAGTCAAACTCTTGATCTTCATTGACCTTGATTGACGGTTCATGATCTTGATGAATCAATGGTCTTGATCTCATCGTGATCTCGCATCTCGTTGTTCCTTCGTTGGAGATTTTCGTCACTCCAAGTCATGATAGGCGAGACTCTTAGATCAACGGTCCACATATTTTGATGTATTGATGGCCAGGATCATTTTGTGATCTCGCATCTCGCTGATCCTTGTGATGGAGGTTCTCATCACTCCAAGTCGTGATAGGTGAGGCTCTGAGATGGAGCTCAGATCAACGGTCCACGTTCTTGGTGATCCGATGGTCCTGATCTTCTCGCAATCTCGCATCTCACGATTCCTATGATGGAGGTTCTCGTCACTCCAAGTCGCGATAGGCGAGGCTCTGAGATGAAGATCAGATCAACGGTCCACGTTCTTGGTGATCCGACGGTCCTGATCTTCTCGCAATCTCTCATCTCGCGATTCCTGTGATGGAGGTTCTCATCACTCCAAGTCGCGATAGGTGAGGCTCCGAGATGGAGCTCAGATCAATGGTCCACGTTCTTGGTGATCCGACGGTCCTGATCTTCTCGCAATCACATATCTCATGATTCCTTTGACTTTTCAGTCAGCGACATGACGATCTTTCGCCACGTGTCCTCTTGATCCAATGGACCACGATTAAATCGTGATCTCGCATCTCGTGAATTCAACATTCTTTTCTTTGCCTCTCCATGTCCCGATTCGCGAAACTCCGACACAGACTGGAATCAACGGTCCAGATCAAAGATTGATCTGACAGCTCAGATTACATCGCAATTTTGCATATCGCGATTACACCCGCTTCTCCTTGTACTTTAAAGGACGTGTGAGTTCTTCTTGATCCAACGATGGTCGGATACTACGTTTGGATCTAACGCCTGAGATCTGTCCTCCTCTTCAACGATCTCTTCTTGTCTACATTTAGATCTGATGACCCTCATTTTTTTGGGAATTTTGAATGGGATCCAACGATCAGCAACGCTTCTCCTCCAAGCTTACACATCCTTCTTACTTGGAAGAATTTTGACTCTGCGCTAATTCCTCCTGAGCCTTCGTTGTTCATGTTTGTCCATCGATGCACACTCTGATCCTGCGATCTTCACTGTTTTACTTGCAGGCGTTTCCTTCGATCATTCGATCTTCCTGGACTTATCTTCTATTTTCCTGTTGATCATCGGTGTTGTACTCAAGCCATCATTACTGCTGTACTTTCCATCAATGACAAGCTTATGCTTCCTGTAAAAACATTTGCCAACAATCCCCCCCTTTGGCATTGATGGCAACTAAGGCACCCGAATTCGTTTCTCCCCCTTTGACATCAATGTCAAAGAAGAGACATGCTCCCCCTGAGCTACTGCAGTAATTTTAGGAGGCAGTAGATATTCAAACAATATAAATCTCCCCCTAACAAGATGGACTCTTTTAGGTGTGAAACGAAATGACACCCAGCTTCTATCTGAGATATTCAAACGGAGTCTTGGCTAGGGTCTTAGTAAAGATGTCTGCAATTTGTTCTGTAGTGGGAATGTAATGGACCTTAACAATCTGATTGGTGACCTGCTCTCTCAGAAAATGATATTTTATGGGAATATGTTTTGTCTTGGAGTGGAGGACAGGATTTTTAGACACACTAATGGCACTTGTGTTATCACAATGAATTGGGATCGGTGCAGTATATTGTACTTCTAAGTCTGCAAGTGTCTGAACCATCCATAATACCTGTGTGCAGCAGGTAGCAACAACAATGTACTCTGCCTCTGTGGTTGATAAATAAATGGAACCTTTCTTTTTACTAAGCCAGGCTACTAAGGAGTTACCCAAGAAGAATGCTCCTCCACTGGTGTTTTTTCTCTCATCAACACAATTTGCCCAATCTACATCTGAATAAGCAGTCAACTGAAGACTTTGATTTCTGGGATACCACAGACCATAAGTCATTGTTTATTTTAAGTACTTGAATATCCTTTTGATAGCTTGCAAATGACTCTGTTTAGGTGCAGCCTGATATCTTCCTACCATTCCTACAACATGCATTATGTCTGGGAGAGATGTTGTGATGTACAACAGGCTTCCTATCATTGATCGATATGAGCTTTGATCAACATCATGGGAATCATCATCCTTGCTTAATTTACATCCAGTTACCATAGGTGTACCCACAGGTTTAGAATCTTCCATTTGAAACCTTTTCAACATTTCTCTTAAATATTTTCCTTGAGAAATGAAGATCCCTTCGGGCCTCTGAGTAATTTTCATACCAAGGAAAAATGACAGTTCTCCTATCATAGACATTTCAAAT
>ML790983.1:144760-162399 GCA_009831015.1 Picea engelmannii
GGGGATTGTAATACCCTTGTTTCCCCCAACCCGTAATTAATCATAATTTATGAATGACATGCAATGTCTTGCAAATATTGTAAATGTATTATTATTTAATTCTAAATGATGACATTTGATTGATGGGTGAAGCCTTAAAGTACTGGCCATGATATCACTAGAGGAATGAGGGGAGGTTCTATTAAGTTAAAGGACCCCAAGACACCTTGCATAAATATTAATTGTAAACATTCATATTATTTTCCCTTAGCCCGGATAACAAGACAAGTAAGTTAAGGAGGAGGAATTGGTAGTTGAGCAACTAACCACCCCAATTAATGGAAGTATGCAGGGATATCATAAGGGACAGGAAGCGGTCAACTAGACAACAGTAGGAAAGATCACCATGGGTCCCCAAGATGGGACCATGAGTTTCCTTCTGACAAAAGAAATAGAAGGTGTTACACATCAACATTACTCACTTTGAGAAGTGTCGGAAGTGTCACATGTTGCTCACGACTGTCACAAGTGTCGCATGTTGTTCATAAGTGTCACAAATGTCAAGAAAAGCATACTGCCATGATGATGACACTAAGGAGACACTTAGAATACCTCAAACACCTGATTTGGAGGAAGAGGGATGGTTAACTGAAGTCAGGTATCTCTTGCCACCTGAAAGGAGCTTTCAAACTAAGGTTTTAGAGGAGAGCGCTCCCCTATATCACCCTTAGGAGTGATGGCTCTCCCCTATAAGGTGTTAGGGAGCGTTATAACACCAAACTGCCCCTCTGCAGGAGCGCTATAGATATTTAGAACATTGTCGGCCCCCTAAAGCCTACTAGGGAGCGCTATAGTGCCCTGATGCCCCTTTTGACGGAGCGTTGTCTAATCTGGGCAGCAGTTGATCTGTTGAGGAGATTAAGGGGAGGATATTTCAATCTTGGAAGGCAGTTGCATTCGAATTCTTGGTTCAGTCATGATCTTAGGAGAAGATCCTTGGTTTAAGGAGGGAAATCCTCAACTTACCCTAAAGATACCTCAAGAGGTTAAGCCTCTCTAAACCTATATAAACAGGCTCTATCATGGTGGAAAGGGGGAAGAATTGCAAGCATGAAACCTATGATCTCATAGGAAACACACAATGAACTAGAGGAGAGTAATCAGTGAAGCTGTTGTCATCAGGGTCATGGATCTTTTGAGAAAGGGTTAGACAAAGGGGACTTGACGAAGCTTCAACATTCGTATCTACGATTGTAAGTTACTTCTGTCATTGTTATCATCAATATGACACGCTTGGCCTGTTTCTTTCTAGTTTGTGTTTGATCTTACATGAGCTTATCTCTGATAGATGGATCTATTTTCAAGATAATATCAATAGAGTAGGAAGTGGTCGTACCATTGTTTGTCTACAGGGCTCATCGAGGAGTGAAAAATCAGAGCTCAACTCGGAGCATGCAGGGACAAACGCCGGTAAAAGGTACTTCTTTTCTCCTTCCTCCTCATGCACTAGTTTGTATAGATCTGAAAGGAAGTCAGTGTCCACGTTAAGCGTCTTCTGTCTTAAGAGTTAAGAGTCTATCTCTCAAGAGGAGATCTACCTGTCCATAGGGAGATTTTCCTTCAATAGAAACACAAACGTCGGTAAAAGGTACTTCTTTTCTCCTTCCTCCTCATGCACTAGTTTGTATAGATCTGAAAGGAAACCAGTGTCCACGTCAAGCATATTCTGTCTTAAGAGTTAAGAGTCTAGATCTCAAGAGGAGATCTACTTGTCTGCAGGGATATTTTCCTTCAACAAAAGGATAGGTCAAGAACCCACCTAAGTCATGCGTGCAAGAAAAAGAACATGAAGAGAGAGAGAGAGGAAAACAAATTGGATGAGGGTTCGGGCCTTGGAGGAAGATAAATTTTGAGAAGAAGGCACATGTGCATGTAATAGAAGGATCAAAGAACCCGTAGAAGAGTTATGAGATGGAGCATAGAAGACCCAGAAAACTCGACCTGAGATCAGAGGGGCACGAGCTTGATGCTAGGAAGCAATCTGATAAACCTCAAAGATGCCTAGGCTAGGTGGGTGTATGGAAAATCTCTACCAAGAGTAGAGTGAAGGAGATTAACCTTCAAATCTTACTGAGAACTTGAGAGAGATTCCCTATTGGTATCATGACTTGTCATAGGGGTGGCCATAATGCTAAAAGTGAATGCATTTAATCCTATGACTGGGTGGAAAGGAGAACACCCATAATAATTTAGTCGACTATCATCTGTAATAGATAAGTATTTCATAGAATCAGTGTAATTGAATTGAAATGCATGATTGAATGCATGTACTTGCACTATAAATATACATACTTGATTTATAGTAATCAATTTTATTGTATTGGCAAACTCCTGCATTTGAGTGATGGTAGGATGGCCAAAATGGTGCATGCCCTGCATAATTGAATACAAGCGTTCTGTAATGTTCTGTGATAAAAATAATTGAAATTAATTTTATGGTTCCCATGTGCTATATATATATATATATATATACAAACATATTCATTGTTGTGATGGGAAATCTGTGAATGGAAACTAGGATTATAAGTTAATAGTTGAATGTAAGGGAAAGAGCCCAAAGAAAAATCCTTGAATTGTCTAAGTCCCAAATCAGATGAAAAACTATGTTTTGAGCTCAAAGGAATCACAATAATTGGATCGACGGAGCTAATAGATCTAGACATTTTATCAAAGAAGTTTACCATGCCTATAGAGAATGTACCCAAGCTAATCGAGATCGTTAACCAGGGGTTAACCCATAATTAACATCTGTCATAGATAATTTTGGTCTCATTTAAGTGATATTTGGGGGAGAGGCAATGTCACCATGATGTACCAAGCTGACCTAGAACACCAATGTGTCTATAAGTTGATAGGTGTCAGCCTGTGAATGGAAACAAGTATATGGTTGGTGGGACATAACACAGGAACTTGGGTGAACCATGTCTTAGAACCGCATTTTAACCTTGGACGTTGGACCAAAATTTTGAAATATATCGACCATTAATCAGAGTACATCTAGGATGTGATCTTGGTCATTGATCAATGTGTTGGTATTATGGTAGCTGCGGGAGGTATTTACCTCCACGTGTAAACCTAACGAGAATAGAACATTTCAGGAAGCAAGAAGAAACCCTAATGAGTTGGCTAATAACCCTAGAAGACATGTAAGCTCAAGAGGATGATTTCTATTAGGTTATTAGCCTCCAAGAGAAGAAGTCGGCGAGAAGAAATATTATATACTAAGTAATTAGACACCCAAAATGAGAAGTCGGCCCAGGCAGTTAGCCAGAATTAGTATAAATACAGGAGGCCAGTCTTCATTCTGGAAGGCATTCTCAGAATTGCAGAGCAACACTTGTGCGCACTACAGTTACCCAGTTTATGTGCAAGTTTGGAGGAGAGATGGCATTGCAGTTGTTGCATCGAGAAGATTACATTTTGGCTTGGACTATCTCTTGGTTATGGTTTGGACTATCTGATCAGCTCTTTTTTGGTGTGCTATCCTTGGGGAAAGGTGCGCTACCCTTTGTTTGGCTATATAGCCTAGGGTTTGATTTCATAGTGATTCTTTTTCAAGGTTAAGGTGCTCGGAGGGTGGCTTCGGCCTATGGTTGGGTGAAAATAGTGATATTGTCGATGGTAAAATGAGCAAATCCATTATATTCTAACAGGTTATGGTCCCACACCTCTTTCATTCAATCTAACCACTGGAAGGGAGCATAGCCATACATATATTAAACTCATTGAAGAATTGGATCTAGGGTTTCTAGAAGGAGCAGTCACCAAAGCACTGTCGCTAGGGTTACTAGCAGGTGCAGTTGCAGAAACCCTAATCCTCTCATTGAGGCACCTTAAGTGAAGGGATTGACCTAATTTTTGGATAGACCAGTGCACCCTAGCCTAACACATCTCCTGGTACTCTCAGCAAGCCAAGACGTCAAGTTTGATTTTTTGGTCAAATCTAGGGTTGACCAAGTAAAAGAAGCCATGAACTCCATGAAGTTAGAAAACAAGTTAAATGGAGCTTCTAACTTCAGAGCATGGAAGAAAAGGATTGACCTCATCCTTGCCAAGAATAAAGTGATGGATATCGTGAAAGGAAATATCGTGAAACCAGAGTTTGAAGAAGGAAAAGAGAAAGAACCACAGAACATTGCAGTTATGGAAAAGTTAAAAGATGGTGACATCAATGGCATGAGTATCATAGTGGACTCTATAAAAGACCACTTGTTACCCTACATCTCCCATCTTGATTCATCAAAGAAGATGTACGATGCCCTAACAAACCTCTTCTCAGTTAGAAACATTGGACAAGTAATGGGTATGAAGAATAAGCTCCGTGACATGAAGATGAATGATGATGACAACATAACATCATACCTTGTGAGAATATCATAGTTAAGAGATCAACTGTAAACTATTGAAGAGATCATTTCGGAGAAGGAATTGGTAAACATAGTACTAAATGGTCTTCCCAAGACATGGGATGCATTTTCCGCAAGCATGAACACAAGGAAGGAGTATCCTACATTTGAAGAACTTTGGACTTGCTATGCTCAAGAAGAATCAAGGATCAGTGCAAAAGAGAAACCCCAAAACAAGTACGATGATCAAGGCTTTACAACAAGATTCAATAATTTCAGGAACAAATGAAAGTTTGGTTCAAGGAAGAAGCCAAATCAAGAGAAAGACATGTTAGAAATACAATGCTTCAACTGTATAAAGTATGGTCACTACAAGAATCATTGTCTCGAGCTAAAGAAAAGGAAGAGGACACACGAAGCATAAGTTGCCAAAGAAAAGGAACCTACAAAGAAGACCAAGCAGGATAAAACAAACTTCTTCTTCTTCTAAAGACAAGGTAACAATACTCTTCTTAGTTCTTGTACATATCTTGTTTTCATAGTCTCTATACATATATTGTATATCTATCTCTTAGAGGATAATATGTTCCAAGAATAACTATACCTATGGAAGAACAAACAAGATAAGGATTGCTATCATTATACAAGTCAGATAATACACATGAAAGGATGAAATACATGAAACAAATCATGTGGAATCTATTACAAGATGAGCCGAAATCAGAATTAATCTTGAAGAAACTTAGAAGAAGCAAAGATAGAAAGAAGTCAACAATCAAGAGGAAATTGGAGAAAGATTTATGACACTTTGCAAAAGACAATAAGGATGCTGACGAAATCTTGGAATTTGTTAGATGGATGGAGCCGATTATATATTTCCAAAAGAAAAACATGCACTCATACATGAAGCAAGGATTAGGAGGGAGCTAATCCTATGATCCATTAAAGATGATGAAGTATATATCCATGTTAGCGTCCATGAAAGGCAATACATGTTCAGTTCGACCTTAGATGAATTCTTCTTCGAAGAGAAGCCTTAAAGTATCCCTGGTTGTCCATCCATGTCCGTGATCCTATGATGAAAGGAAGAAGTGAAATATTTAGGGCATAGAATCTATAAGAAACTCCATGGACCCAAGAGCTAAAGAAAAACATGAGGAAGAACATGAAGATTCCAAGAAATAAAGAGAAGCCAGAACAACCAGTCATTGTATCAAGAATCACAAGATTATGATTGAAATTATTTTTCGGGATGCCCTGGCATGCTTTTGCGCTATTCCGTGGTCGCATGGTACCTTTACTTGTCGGGACGTCCTAATCCTTTATTGGGATAGATCCCATTCGTTGTCGTTCTCGCCCTTTAAGGCGCTAATCCTTTATTTCCCGGAATATATACCTTTCCTTGTCTTTTTCGGTGTCAATCCTTTATTTCTCGGGATAGATACCTTCCTTGTATTTTTATGGAAATTATGCACCGAGTTTCTTGTAGGTCACTATGTAAACTATTCTTTCTAATAGGGTGGAGGTGGTTTTTGCACAAGATCCATAAAATGTTGGAATGTTGAGTCATCTTAGGTGTTGGCCTTTGCCCTCCTCCACAAGCGCACCAATATCCTTTTATTAGTCTCTGTTGGAAGGAAGGCCTGGGACTATAGCAATGAGTTCATCATTGACTTGATATTAGTTTAAGGTTAACTTTAAAAATTTTCAGAAATTATAATGTGTAACTTAGTAAGTTTGTATTCATATATTTAAAATATATATATATATATATATATATATATATATATGTTACAATTTTATTGGCTCATAGGTTTGAAGTTTTATTGCCAGCTTCACTTCTTCCCATGATTTAAATAATGTTTAAAACACTTCTTCCAACTACCACCCGTAACTCCTGTACTTTTCCATAAGATTTGAACTAATCAATCCTGTCCACGTTTCCAAAATCACATTTCTTGAGATGATACGAATCTGAGTTATGGGCTCGAGTTGTGTGCAGACTTGGGATCTGAAAGTTAACTACACCTGCCGAGTTATGAGACGATTTCTTACTCTACTTTTCCATAAGATTTGAACTAATCAATCCTGTCCATGTTAGCAAAATCACATTGCTTGAGCTGATACGAATCTGAGTTATGGGCTCGAGCTGTGTGCAGACTTGGGATCTGAAAGTTAACTGCACCTTTATGAGACAATTTCTTACTCTCCATACTGTTTTTGGCGAGCCGACAGTGGTCAGTGGTGTTATCAGGACAAGGTATGGATATTTTTCACTGCAAATATAGTATCTTGATGAAGTTCCAGATTGTCCAAGCTCTCCTTTGTCTTCTTTGTCCAGATTTTGGTTGTTAATTTGAGCTGCGGATGATCCATTTTAGTGCCTTCCGGGGTTAAATACATGATTTATTGTTTTTAGGTTTTCATTTGAGGTCTGGATTGGTTATTTCGGTCCCTTTAAAGTTAATATCAGGACTATTTTTAGCCTTTAACTTGATCTCCATAATGCCCATGATCAGTCTGCGCAGTCCTGCCAACAGACTTTACAAGAAAATCAAATATTCCTGTGAATATAGCATTTGTAACAGTAGATAAAACTGAGCTAGTGAATAGGCTAAAGAAGATGCTAGATAAATATGTACTCGCAGTAATAAGTGGAATATCATACAATGATAGCAAGGGAGAAATTACACAACATAGATTATGTTAATAACAATAAGGATTCATTTATAAATCTAGAGTTGCAGAGATAGAACTTGTCTTGCTCATAACAGTGGCAGCAAGGTTTATAAAGTTGTTCCGTCCTGAGTCCTCTTGACGACAGCGTCTTCCTTAGCTGGTCTGCCTCCTGCAGGCCGTGCTACTACCTCTTGTCTACGGTGTACCCTCATCCATATCTATTCTTTGCATTTTAAAGAATTCAAGGAATCCTATCTTCCTGAAAATATGTTCTCAGGCAACCCTAGGTTTCTGAGTTCTTTGTCTCTTGAAAGAATTGAAAGAACCCTAGGTAGTTCTTTTGCAGTTTAAAACTCAAGGAACCCTATTATCCAATCATTTTGCTGTGAACTTGACTTGTTTGTCTACTTAACGTACATATACATGTATTCTAACAATAAGTTCAGATTTGATTACAGATCAGTCCATTCTGCATGTTGATGTTAGATATTAAGGAAATTACAAATGTTTCGTGGAGAAAGATAGATTTTTTCATGATTTTAATTTTTCTTTTTATTCACCGGAAACTTGAGCTGTGAGTAGTTCAGTAAGTGCTTAGGTTTAGTATCGAGAAAACTGCAAAACTCGTGCAGTTCACTGCCTTTCGGGCTTAAATAAAGGTTGTTTCTTACTTTTTTGGCTTTCAAATTGAGCTTCAGATCGTTCGATTTAGTGACACTTGTAGCTAATTATCGGGATTTTTCACTTTTGATTTGAGTTCTGGACTGTCCAACTTGCTGCATATTAGGGTTAAATATTAAGGAGAACGCAAAACTTTTGCACAGATGACAGTAAGGTTTTTGTTAATCTTGAAGTTTTTTCTCGTCAGAGTTGAATTGGTAGGCTGGTAGATGCTAGGGTTTAGTAAAGAGAACCGCAAAACACATGTAGAGGTTTTTGAGTTTGTTTCCTCGGTTCTCTCTTTGTTTTATAGTTTTTTCCGTTGCTTTGAGCTCCAAATTGTCCATGTTAGTGTATTTTAAGATCTAATTTGAAGAGACCATAGAAATTTTGCTGAGAAACATAAGCTTGTATTTTTCTTATTATATTGCATTTGATGCATTTCAGTCTTAAATTAAATTTGTGAAGTGATTTGCAGGAGAGTTGCTCAAGGGGTTTTGAGTTTGTTTCATCAAGATGTCAGTCAGTGAAGTTGCATGCACTTACGCAGCATTGGATGACAATATACCTATTACCGTATCCTGGAAAGATACTAATAAGTGTCATTTTGCATTTCTTTGTAAGGATGTAAATGGCTTGAACTATTCCTTTAACCAGGAGATTAATATTCTGAAAAGGTTTTCGAAGTTGAGGGGTTTTCAATGCAGATCTTAGCTTTGTTAATCCCTTTATTTATCATTTTGTTCTGTATTATTTTTTTATGGCAACATAATTTTTTTTGTGTACCTGCCCATGTTTAATAGCTGGATTTGTACATTTCTAAAAATAGTTTCTGGTGGAGAGGTGCGTTCAGGCATTGATTTTAGGATCTAGTGTCAGGTTATTATAGTTGTGTTTTAAAACTAAAATCAAGGGTTTTTAGGGTCTATGGATGGAGGTTTTGATGTTGAACTGGCCTATTTTGTCTTTTGATTACAACAAGTTTTTTTTTTGACAAGAACGGTTATGTTGTATTAAGCGGCATTTTGGCAAGCCAAAATTAGAATGTTACAAATCTGAAGAAGGTTGGTGACCTCTAACAGTACTGCCAACCTTCTTGTGAATGTCTTGGGAGACCAATCCCATCTGCTTCTTGAGCTAATTCAAGAATATGACAAAAAATGCATACATGAGTAAATTCTCACAAACTGTGAGCATAGTAGAAGAGAGAAGCAAAGCATTAAACCGAGGGGGATGAAATTTTCCCCTTAAAGTAGGGATCTAGCTTTTTCTGAGAACCTAAAGAAATGTTGGAGGCCGCCTCCTTTTCTCTGCGTGCTTTGTTGGTCCTTCACCCTCGAGTAAGGGGTGGCGACGGAACTGAATTGTCTTCAGGTTCAGAAGTTTCCACAGAGCCGCTAGAGGGGACTGAAACACCAAGACCTGCAGAGGCAAAGGGTTCTGGATCTGAAGCCCTAATTTCACTCGCTGCTACTGAATCTGAGGGGGTGGAATCCGGATGGATTTCGTCTGCCGGAGGATCTTCCTTAACTGTTGTTGCTTCTGGATCTAGGGCTTCATCTTCCTTCAATGCATCAAAGATGTTTTTATTTTCTAGAGTTGCCTCTGCTGAATGAGTGACCTTTGGAGCGTGGGCTAGTGGATCCTTTTGCCTTGCTGCCTTCGTCGGTTAGATACTGGCTGAAAATCATCTTCTTTGACTGGTCCCGGCTCCTTAGAGGCTTTGGGGTAGCTTTTTGCGAAATGACCGTAAGCATGGCACCGAAGGCACTTAAAAGGAATCTGCTCGTAGTCCAGCTCTTGGATATGGCACCATTCCCCTAGGGAGAGCTTAATGGCTTCCGGTAGTCCTTTCTCGAGGTTAACCTCAACACAAATACGAGCGCAGGTAAACTGATCCCCTTTCGGCTCCACACTGTCCAGGAAACGCCCAAGCTTATTTCCAATGTCCTCCAGAGATCTTTCCCCCCAGAGATGCAAGGGAAGATGAGGCAGCCTAACCCAAACAGGGGCTGTGGTGATCTCGGCTCCGGGATTGAAGTCAAGAGTCCAAGGGGCTAAGAACATCCCTCTCGACCCCATGAAATAGGGTCCAGATCTGAAAACTATATCACGGTCCTCTTTCCTCGAGAAACTGAAGACAAAAAAACCTCTGCCTACTATGCACAGAGAAACGTTTCCCTGTATCAACAACTTCCAGCGATCATCCATCCATGCCTCCACTATTTTGGGGCTAGGCCATAACCCCGTAAACTTTCTGATGAGGGCCTTTTCTGCTAGATGGAGGGCAAGAATGCAAGGCTCCTTTGGAGATAGCTCCAGAGAAGGGATCTCCTCCATCTTCTTAACAAACTTAGACGAGAGAGAAGGCTTGGATTTAGGTCCTGCCGAGCGAACTAACTCTTTGAATGCTTCCAAAGGATCTTTTTCCATCTCGGCTATCGGATCTGGGGCCATCGTAACAGGGCAGCGACCACCAGCAAACAAGAAGACGGAGCAAGTCGCAGAGGCAAGACAAGACCATTGCTCCAAAACACATGCAAAAACTGGGAAAACGCAGGCGAAACGCAGGAGGGACGCTCTGAAAAACGCTGATCCACGGCCCTGTATGCAAAGAAGGCAAGGGGAACCCTGATCGGCTGCTCCAGACGAAGATCCGCGCCCCTGCAATCAAAAACCAGAGCAGAGGCAGCTAGGGTTTAGGCCCTAGCCGCATTGACATTCCGACTCGCTTCATCTTTTTAGTTTACAAGCCATCTGTTGATTACAAGAAGTTGTACAAATAATGTTTTTCTTTTTTGGGAAGACATGTTACCTTAACATATTGACAGGCTGAGAAGATTAGCACGTTGGTGAAAGCAGCAAATGTGCAAATAGAATCCTACTGGCTGGTCTCCTTGCCAAGCTTATGGAAAAAAGAAACATTGAAGATCTCATCTCGAATGTTGGCTCTGGTATGCCTATCCCTACATCAATGTCCACTGTAATTAAATTTTCATGTTTTGCACAGTACGAGGCATGCAGGGATTTGCATTAAGTTGGTAGTTTATTTGAGTAAACTTTAATTTCGATGACTGTGATGCAGGAGGTGGTGGTGCTTCTGCAGCTGTTGCAGTTGCTCCTTCTGGTGGTGCTGGTGCTCCTGCTGCTGCCGCCCCTGCAGCTGAAGAGAAAAAGGTGAGTCTTTTGTTCTAAAACATATGTTTATAATTTGCCCGAGACTTGGCCTTTTCACTGCTTTGAACTTTGCTTTGACTCTTGCTTATGAAAATTGGGCAGTGCTACTGTAGTTGATTGGGTTAATGTGTTTCTGTTTCCAATTTTTTGTTCAACAGGAGGAGCCTAAAGAGGAGAGTGATGGAGAGTGATGATGACATGGGATTCAACTTATTTGATTAAGCAGCAGTCTATATTTGAAAGATTAATTTTGTAGTTGTAGTACACAAATGAGTATTTTTCCTCTCTTTTTTCGGTTTCACAATGTGAAGAGGCGGATGATATCAATTGCAAACTGCTGTGTTGAATAGGTGTTTATTTGGTTGAAGGAGTTGTTTTATTACAAACTTCAAATCTTAATTATTGGTCGTTAATATAATCTGATTTTTGGAGGTACTTATCAATCAATTGAATGGATTTGTTTAACTTCACTCTGCTTTGTGATTAACATTTTGTATGGAGTTTTTATGAGTGATTTGTCATCCATCTTCTACACATTGCTATATTACTATGTTGATAATGTTTATTAGCTATTTAACTGTATTAATTCTCTCTCTGTTATTGGGCATGTTGTTTTGGTCCAATTCCATTAATTTTTCGACATAACAAATGTGATTGCGGTGGAGAGGATAGCAGTTTTGTACTTCTCTGCAAATTGAGCTCATACAGACATAATTGTACTTCTTTAGAACTCAGGGCTGCTTATCGTAACTCCTTTCATGGCTTTTTTTTTTTACCCTTTTGCCTTCAATTTCTCCTTGCTTTTATACAATTTTCCTTGGGATTGAGTATCTCTGTCTGCTGTGATTGCGAATGGGATTTCTAGTTATAAAACAGCTCAGATTTGACATAGATCTTCAATTTCGTCATGCGCACTTTCCAACAGTGGGTTCCTCATCTTCTTCTTTTTTTTGTTTCAGTAGTTAATAGTAGATTTAGATTGAGAGATTCAAAATGTTTCTATTGAATTTTTGATTTTGCAATCATCTAAGACTAGTGATATTGCAGAGATGGCACCTAGAACTCAAGAGCTAGCCATCTCCAGCCTTTGTCAGTGCCTAAATCCGAGTTTACGTGTTACACGACTCCAAAGACTTGGTTCACAAGTCCTGTTTCTGTTGAAACTGGAAAGCCCCAATGATTTCGAGACATTAGAGGGGGCATCTCCTTCAGCACGGTTTGGCATGGATATAGGTGGCACACTCTGCAAAGTTGTCTACTTTGAGCCAGCTAGACAATTGTTTGGTCCAGGTGTGAATCTTGACCAGAGCAGAAATGATACCAAGTCTGAGAAACTCTGTGAAAATGATATTACCAAAATGGACAAAAGCAGGGGCAGGGCCAGTGCATTTGATAAACCATCTGAAGATATGTATTCAGAGCCGCCTTCAGGGAAAGGAGAGAAATCCCATAAGGAGATTGGTGCTTGTGGTGCCCAACCTACTGCCAGAATTGAGATACAGTCTGATGGCTCTTTCGAAATGAACCCTGATTCAAGAAAATCACAGGAACCGCTGCAAAATTCAGAATATACACGTTCTAATATGAAGGATGGAAGACACGGAAAATCCTCGCCAGGATATATTGATTTTAATAGTATTAAAACTTCTATCTATGCGCTTACAGAAGAACGGACAAATGAAGGAACACATTCTGCAAATTATCCAATAAGGAACGTCCGCAAAATATGGCTATCCAGTCATGCTCCTATTACTCTGCCAGGTCGTGGAACCCTTCATTTCAAATGTTTTGGTGAGTTTCAAGTGGCACGCGAATGACTTATTCCCTGTCTTACCAAGATAGACAATGATTTTCTGTGACTGCTTCTTATTTGGTTGTCTGAATGACTTTGTCTTGTACAATATATTTTGGCATTTAGTGCTTGGCTTGAAATAAAATCTCACTACGCATTGTTCAACGCATGCAATAGAACTTGCACCTTAGTTCTCGTCAGAAAGAAGCCAAAAAAGGGAATGAAATACGTTTTAACAAAACAAATTTTGGGCAAAAGGAGAGTTTGTATGCTATGTAGAAGACAGCTAGCATGAGGTTTTTTTTTCCAAGGAATTTCAGGTGAAACATGAAATGAGTATTTTCTTTCCCTGTAGTTTCATCCTATTATTCTCTACAACTAAGTATCATCTCTCTATGAAGCAACAAAGTTGAATGATTCTAATTCCTTGTTCGGTGGTATGTCAAATCAAAGAAATGTATTTTAATGTATTCCTAAATAGATACTTATAGTGATATAAATAGTGTAACTGTGTGCCCAAGTCTACTGAATCAACAATTTGTTTAGGTTCTTTCATTGCAGATAATCTAAGAGATATCAGATTATCCTCATCAGAGATTTGTGTTTGCTAACAGTTTGATTACCATCACAGCTCCTTAGGATTCAAGTATTCTAATTTAGGTGATGGGTTTGAATTATGATAAAGATTTTGAATTGCAATGTGAAAATTCTCATTACTCTGTTCCTTAAAATTGTCCATCTGGCCAGAGACTTGGAGGATGGAGGAATTTTTGAGACTCACGCGGGAACACTCTCTTGTCAGTCAGGATAGAGCCATTGGAGCAACTGGGTAATATCATATACTATATGAAATTTGCCTTCACCGGGTCTTGAGTTCTTCATATTTGTTGTTTTATGTGGAAATATCATTTAGTAATAGAGAATGCTTCCATTTGATTTGTAGTGGCGGAACTTGCAAATTTCTTGCCAGGTTTTCTGAAATTGTTGGCTTGCGGCTGAAGCACACTAATGAATTAAAGAGGTATTGCAAAGGACCTTGTCCTTATCTTAGCCTTGATGTAAACAACGTCTCTTCTAGATTTTTTTATAAATAGACAGTGAAACAAATTTGCTAATCAGAGATGGTTATTTCTGAATTTTTCTTCAATTAAAATATACATATCTTTCTTCTATGCCAGAACAAGCTAAGCTACTTGTATGCAACAAAGCAACTATCAGAATACCAGTTTGTTTTAGCTTCCAAGTTTCACTGCAAGATCTACCTACGTCGTGCTCAATTTGTCATAATCTCATGTTAGGTTTACTTTGGTTCACTTACACAGAAAGCATTGATAATCCTTGCAAGCATCAGTTGTGCATATAAACAAGTGAATATACCTCATATCAGTGATCAAGGCTACCTGTGTCCTAGTGCCATAGTGAGTTGGTTGACATGTGTACACTGCACAAGAAGGCTCTTCAACAAGTTTTATATTATTAGCACATCAAACAAGTACACATAACCTAGGAAAAGTTTCGAAAGTCTTAAGTGGTCTGCCTCGGGGAATGCGAAGGTAGTAGAGGAGTCAAAGAAGAAATTTCAAGCGATCCAGGAGGCCTATTCAGGTTCGGTGATTCTTTATATCTTTGCATGGCTCAATTAAACAGGGAATTGTGATATATTTGTAGAGAAACTTTGGTGCCCATTGCTAATTGGAATGGAATGGATTGGATTCTCAGTCCTATTGGATGAGAACAAGAGATTCCTGTACAATGCAGGAATTTATGAAAACGATGATGATGCTGTGAGGAGTAATTCCATTCCATAGCTTCGAGTATTGTTATTATTATTATTGTTCAAAGATAAATAAATGGTGGCTCTGGAAATTCATTGGAAATTGAATCTATGTACAGGAAATGGGAGAATTTTTTAGCGATATGGTAGAATAATGAATAATGAGAGCAAGGAGCAGGTGAGTCATAAGAGCACTCAGGATCTCAATAACTGAATTCTGACAGTGGACTTGTTATGGTGGAAAAGATCTGTTTGTGTGCTTATTGTTTTTATCTTGTTTCTTTTTCAAGTGAGTGGATCGAAGAGCTTTGAGAAATTACAAGATCTATTCACGGAGATGTTTGAGAGCGATCTCAATAACTTCCATACACCTGCGAAGCCGTCCGACAATAAGAGGAGTCATTCCGATTTCCACAGTGGAGGAGCAGTGAGAAAAGAGGAAATTGGGGAGCGGAGCTTTATAAGTTCGAATACCTTCCATGCACAATCTTTTAGCTTGGGAGTAAGTTTGCATGTCTGTTATCCTTTTCTTTTTTTTATTTTAGGCTAAGATCAGCTCAATAATGAAGATCCGTTCAAAGTGGTGGTGGTATGGGATTATTGGAGTAGGCTAACTCGGAGCAATCTTTTCTCTCCAATTCCATTTTTGAGGCAAAAAAACTTGTTTTGAATTTGGCTAGATTATTTTCAAGGGTAGCCTGAGTTTTGCATGGACTTTATTAGTGATAAATTGAATGTATAAAAAAAATAATAAAATTGTTTTGGGTTTTTATTATTATTATTTAATGTATAAAAATTTAATATTCTTTTTTATTTTTTATTTAATTAATTAAAAATTAAATATTGTGTTTAAATAATAATATTGCAAAATAAAGTTTAGATTTATTTGTTTTAGTTCATATCTATGAATTATTTTATTTATTATTTACAAAATCTTAGTGCTAGATTTAAAGTATAAAAAAATTAATAAATTTTTTATATTGTCTATTTAATTAATTAAAAATTAAATATTGTATTTAGATAATTATTTTCACCATTTCAACAAACTACCATTTCTAAATATATTATTTTTATTTAAATTACCTTTAAAAACTTAAATTCAAACTATTTAGTTAATAGAATGGAAATTAAGTAGGTCAAAATATGCTTAAGGGATAAAAGCTTCCAAGAAAAATGTTACAATTGTATTCTTACATACAATAGACAAAAATTAATTGGCACGATCATGTGATCTGTGATTCATTTTAAAAGTCACTACATTTTGGTTTTATTTGTGATTATGTAATAATTTGTTAGAATCTACTCATGCAATTAGTAATCATTTTTATACATTGAATTATGTGAAGCCTGCAATAACACATCAAAGATATTAGCCAATATGTTTTTTTATTATTTAAAAAAATACATATATTGATTTCTTATGTTACACATAGAATATAACACATAAATTTAAAGTCAATGAACTAATAATCACCACATCTAAATATAAAAATTTATACTATGTATTTATTATTATATTTATGAAAAGATTCATTATACATTTTGAATAACAAACAACCCTCAATTATTATATTAAATTTCATTGTTCAACATACATTTCCCAACTAATTCTGCAGGGATTGCGTTGCCCTGCAACCCTTGTTGTAGACCATACCTGTAATACTCAAACTATTATTTCCAACCTTACATATACTATATCCCAACATAACACATTTGCAACAACATTGCACTTTTTTATTTTCCTCATACTTAAAATACAAAGAATTACATAGTATAAAAATATCAAAGGGAAGATAAAGGTGGCGATAATACCAAATTAGGCATGACAAGTTTGACCAAGTATATGCTTTAAAAAAACAATTTGACTAAATTGTTGAGACAAGTGGTAAATACACTTAACTAATAGTAAACACTCATATACTTGGCTAAGTTGAAGGGTCCATTATTTAACAATATAAAATAATCATTCTTGAGCATATTGGAGTAAATACTATTGGGTAGATTGGAATTTTTCTAAAGTTGGGAGTATTATTCTTGAGCATGCCAGGGTAATTATTCTTTAGCAAACTAGAATTTTTTGGGTTTTTAATCGGATAATGTTGAAAGCATTGGGTTTTTAATCGGATAATGTTGAAAGCATTGTATAATGTCATTAATAGTGAGGAATATTCATGATTTTATTTCATAAAGGTGTCGTAAATTAGGGTAGAATCACTAGAATGATGAATATGACAATATCATGAAACAAATAGAATTTTTCAACAAATTCAAGTGCTACAATTTGTAGCATAATAAATATGATATATCATGTAGTACTTCTGTCTATCTTTCATCAGTGCTAGGCTGTAGAGACATTAATTACGATGCTCCCTACTGTCTGGTATTGATGGCATTGATACTTGTATTGATTCATGGATTGTAGACTGGTCCTTACCTTATGCAACTTTTCATTTTCCAAATTGATTGAGTTTCCTCATGCTTGGAGTTCCTCTTTTCATAGGCAAGTGGGGCGGGTCCTGAAAGGGATTTTTCGCTAGCTCTGCTCTGCCCCTTCCTTCCGACCAGCTAGGATTTTGTAGTAATTATTGGAAATCTAATTTATTTTTCTCATTAAGAAATCACTAAAATTGGTTTACAATTTTTGACTTTCTTAAGATGCCAATGATTTTTTTTATTGCACGGGGGTAACCACCAAAAAGCTAGTTTTCAAGCACTCCACTATCTTATAATATTCAAAATTTGGTTTTCAAGTTTCTACTTTCTTAAGATGTTGCAAAGAAGTTCTAATTGAAGGAATTCTTTTATTACATAGGGATAACCACCCACAAGATAGTTTTCAAGCACTCCACTATATTATAATACCCTATGGAGTTTTCAATGTGCAAGAATATTGATTTTTTCTTTACTTCTATTTTTTCTTTGAGATGGTCTTTGTTTCTCCTATAATGAAGGTAAGGGTGTTGTCATTAATCAATTGTCTTGGGATTTCTCATCGTTGTTGTATAATGATGGAATTATAGCTATTCTTAAAACATTTCATGAATGGTGGCTCTTTATTCAAGTCACGATGAAGAAATTCCTAAAATTTCAAACCTTTCATCTTCAATGTGAACAAAAACAAGGGTTATTGCATTGTCTTCATAGATGTATACATTTTCTTCCATTGAATATT
>ML790983.1:169639-191368 GCA_009831015.1 Picea engelmannii
ACTAAAGAAACATACTAAGAAACACACTTTTACCTACGGACACATTAGACCAATTAGATCTTAACTAACTCCTAAGTGTCTAAATATCCTAACATCCCCCCTTAAGAACAACTTGGGATTGGATTGAAGGATTTACAATGGTGGCACAATAGGAGAAGGAAGGAGGCATTAGAGCCTATCCCCCCTTAATGACAACTTCATGAACTCCTAACATAGATTGAAGTTTGTAAAACTTCACTTCTATAAGAGACTTTGTGAAAATGTCTGCAACTTGATCTTCTATAGGGAAAAAGAGCACCTCAATAACTTGATCATGAATGAACTTTCTAATGAAGTGCATGTGTAGCTGCATGTGTTTTCTACGCTAATGTTGAACTGGGTCTTTGGTGAGCTTGATGGCACTCTTATTGTAACACCAAAGGCTAGTCGAATGTTGCTGATGGATTCCAAACTCTGACAGGATCTGTTAAAGCCACAAGGCTTCCTGACTTGCATTTACCACTGCTCGGTACTCTGCTTATGCTGAAGTAAGTGCAATATCTTGTTGTTTCTTACAGGCCCAAGTGACACGTCCTGAACCAAGGACGAAAACATAAACTGCAGTAGACTTTCGACTATTAGGGTCGTCGAACTACTCTGAATCAGTGAAACCAACCAATAAAGGAGTCCCCCCTGAACTATAATGTATCCCGAACTGAAATATACCACAGACATAGTGAAGTATCCTTTTAGCTGCTTTTCAATGGATTTCATGGGGTGTTTGCATATACCGAGCAACAATACCAAAAACAAAGGAAAGATCAATATGGGTATGAGTCAAGTATAAGAGGCTACCAACTAACTGATCGTACAGGGTGGAATCAACTCTGTGAAAATGATATTACCAAAATGGACAAAAGCAGGTGCAGGGCCAGTGCATTTGATAAACCATCTGAAGATATGTATTCAGAGCCGCCTTCAGGGAAAGGAGATAAATCCCATAAGGATATTGGTGCTTGTGGTGCCCAACCTACTGCCAGAATTGAGATACAATCTGATGGCTCTTTCGAAATGAACCCTGATTCGAGAAAATCAAAGGAACCGCTGCAAAATTCAGAATATACACGTTATAATATGCAGGATGGAAGACACGGAAAATCCTCGCCAGGATATATTGATTTTAATAGTATTAAACTTCTATCTATGCTCTTACAGAAGTATGGACAAATGAAGGAACACATTCTGCAAATTATCCAATAAGGAACGTCCGCAAAATATGGCTATCCAGTCATGCTCCTATTACTCTACCAGGTCATGGAACCCTTCATTTCAAATGTTTTGGTGAGTTTCAAGTGGCACACAAATGACTTATTCCCTGTCTTACCAAGATAGACAATGATTTTCTGTGACTGCTTCTTATTTGGTTGTCTGAATGACTTTGTCTTGTACAATATATTTTGGCATTTAGTGCTTGGCTTGAAATAAAATCTCACTACGCATTGTTCAACGCATGCAATAGAACTTGCACCTTAGTACTCGTCGGAAAGAAGCCAAAAAAGGGAATGAAATACGTCTTAACAAAACAAATTTTTGGCAAAAGGAGAGTTTGTATGCTATGTAGAAGACAACTAGCATGAGGTTTTTTTTTCCAAGGAATTTCAGGTGAGACATGAAATGAGTATTTTCTTTCCCTGTAGTTTCAGCCTAGTATTCTCTACAACTAAGTATCATCTTTCTATGAAGCAACAAAGTTGAATGATTCTAATTCCTTGTTCGGTGGTATGTCAAATCAAAGAAATGTATTTTAATGTATTCCTAAATAGATACATATAGTGATATAAATAGTGTAACTCTGTGCCCAAGTCTACTGAATCAACAATTTGTTTAGGTTCTTTCATTGCAGATAATCTAAGAGATATCAGATTATCCTCATCAGAGATTTGTGTTTGCTAACAGTTTGATTACCATCATAGCTCCTTAGGATTCAAGTATTCTAATTTAGGTGATGGGTCTGAATTATGATAAAGATTTTGAATTGCAATGTGAAAATTCTCATTACTCTATTCCTTAAAATTGTCCATCTGGCCAGAGACTTGGAGGATGGAGGAATTTTTGAGACTCACGTGGGAACACTCTCTTGTCAGTCAGGATAGAGCCATTGGAGCAACTAGGTAATATCGTATACTATATGAAATTTTCCTTTACCGGGTCTTGAGTTCTTCATATTTGTTGTTTTCTGTGGAAATATCATTTAGTAATAAAGAATGCTTCCATTTGATTTGTAGTGGCGGAACTTGAAAATTCCTTGCCAGGTTTTCTGAAATTGTTGGCTTGCGGCTGAAGCACACTGATGAATTGAAGAGGTATTGCAAAGGACCTTGTCCCTATCTTGGCCTTGATGTAAACAATGTCTCTTCCAGATTTTTTATAAATAGACAGTGAAACAAATTTGCTAATCAGAGTTCGTTATTTCTGAATTTTTCTTCAATATAAATTAAAATATACATATCTTTCTTCTATGCCAGAATAAGCTAAGCTACTTCTATGCAACAAAGCAACTATCAGAATACCATTTTGTTTTAGCTTCCAAGTTTCACTGCAAGATCTACCTACGTCGTGCTCAATTTGTCATGATCTCAGGTTAGGTTTAGTTTGGTTCACTTACACAGAAAGCATTGATAATCCTTGCAAGCATCAGTTGTCCATATAAACAAGTGAATATACCTCATATCAGTGATCAAGGCTACCTGTGTCCTGGTGCCATCGTGAGTTGGTTGACATGTGTACACTGGACAAGAAGGCTCGTCAACAAGTTTTATATTATTAGCACATCAAACAAGTACACAGAACCTAGGAAAAGTTTCGAAAGTCTTAAGTGGTCTGCCTCGGGGAATGTGAAGGTAGAAGAGGAGTCAAAGAAGAAATTCCAAATGATCCAGGAGGCCTATTCAGGTTCGGTGATTCTTTATATCTTTTCATGGCTCAATTAAACAGGGAATTGTGATATATTTGTAGAGAAACTTTGGTGCCCATTGCTAATTGGAATTGAATGGATTGGATTCTCAGTCCTGTCAGATGAGAACAAGAGATTCCTGTACGATGCAGAAATTTATGAAAACGATGATGATGATATGAGGAGCAATTCCATTCCATAGCTTCGAGTATTATTATTATTATTATTGTTCAAAGATAAATAAATGGTGGCTCTGGAAATTCATTGGAAATTGAATGTATGTATAGGAAATGGGAGAATTTTTTAGTGATATGGTAGAATAATGAATAATGAGAGCAAGGAGTAGGTGAGTCATAAGAGCACTCAGGATCTCAATAGCTAAATTCTGACAGTGGACTTGTTATGGTGGAAAAGATCTGTTTGTGTGCTTATTGTTTTTATCTTGTTTCTTTTTCAGGTGAGTGGATCGAAGAGCTTTGAGCAATTACAAGATCTGTTCACAAAGATGTTTGAGAGTGATCTCAATAACTTCCATACACCTGTGAAGCCGTCCGACAATAAGAGGAGTCGGTCCGATTTCCACAGGGGAGGAGCAGTGAGAAAAGAGGAAATTGGGGAGCTGAGCTTTATAAGTTCGAATACCTTCCATGCACAATCTTATAGCTTGGGAGTAAGTTTGCATGTGTGTTATCCTTTTCTTTTTTTTTGATCAGCTCAATAATGGAGATCCGTTCAAAGTGGTGGTGGGATGGGATTATTGGAGTAGGCTAACTCGGCAGCAATCTTTTCTCTCCAATTCCATTTTTCAGGCAAAAAAACTTGTTTTGAATCTGGTTAGATTATTTTCAAGGGTAGCCTGAGTTTTGCATGGACTTTATTAGTGATAAATTGAATGTATAAAAAAAATAATAAAATTGTTTTAGGTTTTTATTATTATTATTTAATGCATAAAATTTAATATTCTTTTTTATTTTTTATTTTTTATTTAATTAATTAAAAATTAAATATTGTATTTAAATAATAATATTGCAAAATAAAGTTTAGACTTATTTGTTTTAGTTCATATCTATGAATTATTTTATTTATTATTTACAAAATCTTAGTGCTAGATTTAAAGTATAAAAAAATTAATAAATTTTTTATATTGTCTATTTAATTAATTAAAAATTAAATATTGTATTTAGATAATTATTTTCATCATTTCAACAAACTACCATTTCTAAATATATTATTTTTATTTAAATTACCTTTAAAAACTTAAATTCGGACTATTTAGTTAATAGAATGGAAATTAATTAGGTCAAAATATGCTTAAGGGATAAAAGCTTCCAAGAAAAAAGTTACAATTGTATTCTTACATACAATAGACAAAAATTAATTGTCACGATCATGTGATCCTGTGTGATTCATTTTAAAAGTCACTACATTTTGGTTTTATTTGTGATTATGTAATAATTTGTTAGAATCTACTCATGCAATTAGTAATCGTTTTTATACATTGAATGATGTGAAGCGTGCAATAACACATCAAAGATATTAGCCAATATGATTTTTTATTATTTAAAAAAATACATATATTGATTTCTTATGTTACACATAGAATATAACACATAAATTTAAAGTCAATAAACTAATAATCACCACATCTAAATATAAAAAATTATACTATGTATTTATTATTATATTTATGAAAAGGTTCATTATACATTTTGAATAACAACCAACCCTCAATTAATATATTAAATTTCATTGTTCAACATACATTTCCCAACTAATTCCGCAGGGACTGCGTTGCCCTGCAACCCTTGTTGTAAACCATACCTAAAATACTCGAACTATTATTTCCACCCTTACATATACTATATTCCAACATAACACATTTGCAACAACATTGCACTTTTTTATTTTCCTCATACTTAAAATACAAAGAATTACATAGTATAAAAATGTCAAAGGGAAGATAAAGGTGGCGATAATACCAAATTAGGCATGACAAGTTTGACCAAGTATATGCTTTAAAAAAACAATTTGACTAAATTGTTGAGACAAGTGGTAAATACACTTAACTAATAGTAAACACTCATATACTTGGCTAAGTTGAAGGGTCCATTATTTAACAATATAAAATAATCATTCTTGAGCATATTGGAGTAAATACTATTGGGTAGATTGGAATTTTTCTAAAGTTGGGAGTATTATTCTTGAGCATGCCAGGGTAATTATTCTTTAGCAAACTAGAATTTTTTGGGTTTTTAATCGGATAATGTTGAAAGCATTGTATAATGTCATTAATAGTGAGGAATATTCATGATTTCATTTCATAAAGGTGTCTTAAATTAGGATAGAATCACTAGAATGATGAATATGACAATATCATGAAACAAATAGAATTTTTCAACAAATTCAAGTGCTACAATTTGTAGCATAATAAATATGATATATCATGTAATAGCTAGGATTTTGTAGTAATTATTGGAAATCTTCTTTATTTTTCTCATCAAGAAATCACTAAAATTGGTTTACAATTTTTTACTTTCTTAAGGTGCCAAGGATTTTTTTTATTGCACGGGGTAACCACCAAAAAGCTAGTTTTCAAGCACTCCACTATCTTATAATATTCAAAATTTGGTTTTCAAGTTTCTACTTTCTTAAGATGTCGCAAAGAAGTTCTAATTGAAGGAATTCTTTTATTACATAGGGATAACCACCCACAAGATAGTTTTCAAGCACTCCACTATCTTATAATACCCTATGGAGTTTTCAATGTAAAAGAATATTGATTTTTTCTTTACTTCTATTTTTTCTTTGAGATGGTCTTTGTTTCTCCTATAATGAAGGTAAGGGTGTTTTCATTAATCAATTCTCTTAGGATTTCTCATCGTTGTTGTATAATGATGGAATTATAGCTATTCTTAAAACATTTCATGAATGATGGCTCTTTATTCAAGTCAGGATGAAGAAATTCCTAAAATTTCAAACCTTTCATCTTCAATGTGAAGAAAAACAAGGGTTATTGCATTGTCTTCATAGATGTATACATTTTCTTCCATTGAATATTATATGTGAGCTTAAGAGTAAGAAAATGCATGGCTACCATCAAGATCAAATTGAACTACATATTTTTTGCAACAATAGAGGACATTAGGTCTTCTTGAAGGCTTCTTATGTAGCAATGTCTCGATCATAAGGCTTATAACAAATGCTAATTAATAACACTGATGCATATTTTAGTTGTGTAGCACAATACACCTTGCTTCCATAGCACTAATTATTTATTCTATTGCTAGAACCAACTATCCATTCTCTATGTATTTTGTCCATTTGCAACTTTATGGAAATCCTTTATCTTGTTGGTTTAGTAGATTAACCAATTCTATAACAAGATTGTACAAACTTGTACTACAAAAATTCTTCTTTTAATGACTTAGCATTCGAAAACACATGTATTCCTACAGAGGATTAACACCTTCAGTAAACACTCACATAACCAAATCAAAGATCAACACAACGATGTTTTGACGTGGTAAAACCCCTATGGGGAAACATCCACAGCCCCAGCCAACACGGCCACTTGGAGTAGTTTATTAATGCAAAAGAAAAAGATTACAGAGAGATTTTACAAGATATTTTCTCACAATCGATCATCGGCAAATGACCCTCCATGCTCTTTAAATAGAGATCATGGACCAATCGAGTGTTAAGCCATGACTCAATGACCGTTAAGATCGAGGAGAGTATGAACCGTCAGATCACTCTATGTCGGGAACATATCGTGACCTTCAGATTTCCTAACTTAAAATTCATACTAATGCATACTAAAGAAACATACTAAGAAACACACTTTTACCTACGGACACATTAGACCAATTAGATCTTAACTAACTCCTAAGTGTCTAAATATCCTAACATCCCCCCTTAAGAACAACTTGGGATTGGATTGAAGGATTTACAATGGTGACACAATAGGAGAAGGAAGGAGGCATTAGAGCCTATCCCCCCTTAATGACAACTTCATGAACTCCTAACATAGATCGAAGTTTGTAAAACTTCACTTCTATAAGAGACTTTGTGAAAATGTCTGCAACTTGATCTTCTGTAGGGAAAAAGAGCACCTCAATAACTTGATCATGAATGAACTTTCTAATGAAGTGCATGTGTAGCTCTATGTGTTTTCTATGCTAATGTTGAACTGGGTCTTTGGCGAGCTTGATGGCACTCTGATTGTCACACCAAAGGCTGGTCGAATGTTTCTGATGGATTCCAAACTCTGACAGGATCTGTCAAAGCCACAAGGCTTCCTGACTTGCATTTACCACTGCTCGGTACTCTGCTTCTGCTGAAGAAAGTGCAATATATTGTTGTTTCTTACAGGCCCAAGTGACAGGTCCTGAACCAAGGACGAAAACATAAACTACAGTAGACTTTCAATCATTAGGGTCGTTGGACTACTCTGAATTAGTGAAACCAACCAATAAAGGAGTCCCCCCTGAACTGTAATGTATCCCGAACTGAAATATACCACAGACATAGTGAAGTATCCTTTTAGCTGCTTTTCAATGGCTTTCATGGGGTGTTTGCATGTACCGAGCAACAAGACCAACAACAAAGGAAAGATCAAGATGGGTATGAGTCAAGTATAAGAGGCTACCAACTAACTGATCGTACAGGGTGGAATCACCTTCTGGAGAAGTACAGGTGGCAGTAAGCTTGAATCCAGACTGGAAGGGAGAAGGGGCTGGTTTACAATTGTCCATGTGAAAGCAATGAAGAAGGCCACAAACATACTTAGTCTGGGAAAGAAAAATTGCTTTATTGGTTTGCAAAACTTGGAGACCAAGGAAATAGTGCAAAAATCCCAAGTCTGTCATTTCAAACTTCTTCTTAAGGTTGGTTTTCACATGGTTTAAAAGTTTTGAGTCACTACCAGTAAGGATAACATCATCAACATAAAAGACAAGGATTATGAGATGGATTCCTACTTTCTTGGTATAGACATTAGGATCAGAATGACATCTAGAGAATCCAATGGCAATAAGAAAGCTATCCATTTTGGCATACCAAGATCGGGGAGCTTGCTTGAGACCATAAAGAGATTTCTTAAGGAGAAAAACAAGGCTAGAGTCATTTTGGACATAGCTAGGAGGTTGTTCCATGTAGGTTTCTTCTTGCAAATCTCTGTGCAAGAAGGTGGATTTAACATCCATTTGATGGACCTCCCATGTATGTGAGGCAAAAAGGGAAAGAACAAGTTTGATGGAATTCATTTTGGATACAGGGGAAAAGGTTTCATTATAGTCAATTCCTTCAACTTCTAAAGTTCTTAATTTGGCTATTGACCAAAAATGACTACAGACTGGAAAATTTTTTGAAAAAATTGTGGCCACGGTGAGATAATTGTCTTGCCATTATTCTCTGCCATGATTTGTAGTGTTGGTATTGGCATGCCCGAACTCTATGTCAAAAACACTCTAAATCAGTGGTTGAAGTGATTCCTTGATGGAGGGTTTAAATAGTAGGAAACTTTAAAACAATTATTTACAACCCTACTAAACATTGTAAGTCAAAAATAAGCCATCCTTTCTTATTTACGCCTAAAAACACCCACTCTGTAACAAAGTCAACAATAATTGGACAACGTTACCCTTTGATCATGGTATAAAAAGAAACCCGTTTTAATTTATATAATTGGGACTATATATTTATGTTAATAAATTCCCTGAAGACAACTATATCAACCAACCAGTTTAGTCCATGGGCATGTCTGAATACGAACGATGTGGCTTCCTTGACTCCCTGAAAGGATACCTGGCTACTTAATTATTTCTAAGACATTAACTTTTGTGTTTCTTGATCTCCTGAATAAATGAATATTAATGCTCTCTTTATTATGATCAAGAGACACATACATCATTTTTTAGTAGTATTTCCCTCCCACCGAGCTATAGCTAAAGATAAACCTAGCTAATTTTACACTCAAGCTCTTGCGTTGCCTGCATGCTGAAAAACCAATAAATAAACTAACTGGACTAAAGTCAATTCCTCCCTATTGCTTTTGAGTTCTAATATTTAATATTGGTTCTCCATTTAGTAAAGTCAATTCCTCCCAGTGCGGCTTTTGGGTTATAAGATTTCTAGATTTTTAAGTTATTAACAAGCACAATATTTATAACAATATTAATTTTCTAACTTATTAAGTTAGAAAAGAAATATTTTTGCTAATCTTTTAGATGATATAAACCAAAGTAGCAATAATTGACAGAACATTAAATTATAATTGGAGCTTCAAGGTATGTTGTACCATGCTTGTGAATTAGTCACATGAACCTGGCTATGCTGCATTTTCTCTCGGTTTATAAATCATATTTGCCTCGTTGTAAAATGTGTTTAATATGTGTGTTCAGGAAAATGAAAACGAAAGATGAAAAATAGAAACAATATCTAATCTCATTTAAAATAAAATAAGAAAAATAAAATTCAAACTACGAATTAATTGCATTAATTTGTTAGAAGTTCATTGTTTTAGCTCATTAATTTGTTAGAAGTTCATTGTTTTAGCTAATTTAAGTGGGGAACGAACATTTCCTCAGCCCAAGATTCATAAACATTTGCACTTTCTTGACGACGATAGTAGCAATACGATCTGTTAAGATAGTTTTCCTCGATGGTTGGAAACTTCAAAATCACACCGCCGCACTAAAATATGGCTATAGATCGACTAAAGCAAAGAGAATTATACCTGCTTATTTCAATGCGTTCCCTCTGCTGAAATTTTGCATTTTCAATATAAAAATATGGAGTAACGATATCCCTAAGGTCACTAACAGAAATTCACTTCGTGCTTATTTGTAAATAAGGTCTAAAATTAGTTCAATTTCGATTTTGCATGACTCATTATTTGAGATGAACCGACACGGTGCACATACATCTGAGTTTTGTTTATGTCTAGCGAAAAATTACAGTTCGATCAAAGTCGACACCAGATGTCATGTATGCCCTTCAATTAGATATTTGGAGGACCATGGGAGAGAGCATACACAAAGAATTACTTTCTTATATATTGCATTAGTGAACATGCTTATTTATGCAATAAATCACTGAAATCCTTCACTTCACGACCGAAAAGAATATTGTCCTGATAAACATCATAGATTGAATCATAATCAGAAAAACATGAACAAATCATTCTAATCATCAAAGAAACATCCTAAATACGTACATAAATCCACACACAAAATTACTTTTACCAAGTGTTGAAGGGTTGAGACATGCAACCGACTCTTAGAAGAGTAGAAAATAACACCATGATAGATATCTAAATCCAAGCACTGGTTATAACCAATTATTAAGGGATGGGTAACCGTGTCCGAACAAAGTCAAAATTACGGAGGAAGGAAAATGACTCCCAACAAAGTAAAAATTACAAACCTTGGACAAAAGATAACATCTAATTTCATGGTGCTAGAACCAATGGCAGGTAGGCTAGAAGATATATTTATAAATAGGGGGGAAGACCTATTGTGACGAGATAAAAAGGATTCTTAGTATTTAATAAAAAAATCAATATTGTATGGTGAAAACATAGCTCAAAACGAATATGATAAAGCAATGAGGAAGAACAAATATAACAAAGCAGCAGTAAGAAAGAATGAATAGGGTAAGGAAGTAATCAAATATGTAAATGGGGATCTCATTACAGATTCATCGGGTAATTACACCTCTCTAGATAGCATTTTCTTTTTCCCCCAAAATCTATGATTCTACCCCTGGCAAACCGTCTATAGAGCACTTGACCGAGAAAAACTGGGAAATTAAACCATTGTCAATATCGACATTCAACAAATTTATAGTAGTGAAAATTTGTTGCATGTTTTGCTATTATTTTTGTGTTCTATATGCTAAAATAAGCTTTAGATATTTTATTTAGTTGATACTATGTTTGTATTTTCAAGCCTTATGAGTGTAACCATACTTTTACATTCATTTGATTGTTAGGTTTTCAAGCCTCATTTTTTTTTTCTTTCTTCATTTTCAACTCTGGTAACTTTAGCGTTTATTTTATATTCTTTTGCATGTTAGGTTTTTAATCATTTTCAAGTCTTATGACTGTAACCGTAATTTTACATTCATTTGATTGTTAGGCTTTCAAGCCTCATTTTTTTTTTCTTTCTTCATTTTCAACTCTTTGGCATTTATTTTACATTCTTTTGCATGTTAATTTTTTAAGGCTTGTTACAAAACTTTTTAAGAGTTCCTACCAAACAGGCCAACATTGATGTGGTCATTCTTCTTTGTGTTAGAGTTTTTCTTTTGAAGTGCCATATCCAAGGGTTATTTCTCTTTTTTCAAAACAAATTGGGATTTGTTTTCAAATGCTTTTGACTTTCGAGGTTTTAAAGTGCCATATTTGAGAGGTATCTATTTCTTTTCAATACATATTGGGGTTTGTTTGAGGTTTATTGTTGTCTTCCTTTTTCATTCTTTTTCATTTTCAAGTCTCATATCTGTACCCTTTTTTTCACAATTTATTAAAAAACTTGTTAAGTGTTCCATGCTTCTTCTTCTCATACTTTTACTTGATATGATAGGTTCTTTATTGATTAAGGAAACATAGTACCTTCATGGGATAAGATGAGTATGAAGCCTTGTATCACATTGGGACCATTGCTTCTATCTCTGATTAGCATAACTTGGAGCTTTAATCATGATAACCAATCAATATACAATACTAGCATTGTTCCTATATATAAGTCCTTTGTTCATCCTTTATTCCATAATATATTCCATTCGGTTGATACACGTCCTCATATAAGATAAACAAGCAGTAATAGATAATACACCATTACACTTATGGAATTACTACTACCCATTTATAACTATTTTACCTGGTAGTAGGATGAGATTCACTTTGTTACAATGGTAACAAAAGGGATATCAATATCATACCTACTGTAAAGGGCATTACTAGTAACCTAATCAATACTTATAAGGTAATAAGAGTTAGAGCTCAATCAGTCTCAATACCATAACAGTAATGGAACCTTAATAACCATAGAAACTTATAAATGTGATTACAATAATAAAGTAAGAACAAGATATACAATGCTATGGCTGATATGCTAGGAGTTCATATCCAAATTCAAAGTTCAACAAAACCTACAGAGGTTAGTTTAGCCACATAGCCTAGGTGGTGGAGGGCTTGGTAGAAATTCTTCTAACCTCATGACCCTTAATTGCAATCAACCCTCCTTTATCACAATGAAGCAAAAGTGCATGGTCATAAACAAATTTCAACATAACCTATAGACCCAAAAGCCAAGGTTGATAGCTTTGGGGTAATCTTGTTAAATGTTAATTTATCCCCAAATCATTTGTGTTCATTGTGGATATGTATGGAAACTTTAAACAACAATTAGAATACGTTTATGAACTCTTGGAAGTTTCACAATATATTTCTATACTTGATTAGCGTTATTATTACATGCTCTAGGTATGCTTGGCCACAGACCTGCATGTTGAATTCGAGAGCATAGTTTGAATAACCAACCATACGACTACATAGACTTCAGAGGTACACATTCTCCATCCTCTTAATATCTTTATTTTACTTTTACATGTCACTTCTTCTATTATCTGAAATTGTAAAAAAGAAAAAAAAAACAACGAAAACCTTACCAAATAGTCCATATCTTCTCTTTCAAAGTACTCTCATTGCATTAAAGTGGTTGACATGGGTACGCATAGTCCATCAAACGAGGAAAAATTGAACCGTGTGTTAGAAACACATAACTTGTTTCGTTTAAAGAATTTCTCGTACTTGGTCGACGATTGTTTGTTTGATAGTTTACAAGTTTTGTTGCATTTTACATACACATCAGTGCAACTAAGAAAATGAACAATTGAATATTTTAGAAAATGTCTAGAAAAACAAGATGCTCAAGCAATCATATCTTATCAACATGAACTTCATGAACAATCATTAATAGAAATGCATAACGTCAACAACCAAGAACTGTATTTAGAAAAAATGACCAAGTCAGCTTCAATTGATTTACCACTAGAGTCAAGAGGGCTATGGGGGGGAATTTTTTGTATACATTGGCTATCAAATTGGCTGAAAATACTAATTAGGGTATGATCAAAAACACAAATGAAAAGTTATTTTCACTTTAATTCAACTATTACAACAAACACTTATAACATATTGTTCCATGATCAAGATCCTATAATTGGTCATTTCGAGCCATTGCTTCGCAAAAAAAACACTTTCATGAGTCTCGTTTTTGCACATCAAAGAGACATCACATATGAACAAGGATACTTACCCATTCTAGAGCCCGACCAATTTATGGCAATGACCAATCTTTCCAAAGTGCCAAAACTTAAAAGCATATATGGTGAGAGTGCATTTGAAACAATCTCCTACCTTCTAAACAATGAATAAACTGCCCCTTGCCTACGACTCATCATTGCACAAACATTTTGCAATGCAATAGTTCAAAATGACCCATTTGCAATTAGGTGCATTAAGGAACATATAGATTTTCATTACATCTAAGAATCCAAAACAATTACAACATGGCAAGAATACATAGCAAGATTGGCCTTGCCGTATGGAAAAGGGAATGTTCACGATGGTCTCTTTGTCTTTGTTTGGCTAAGAAAAATACTGAATTTACAAATATTAATTTGGTCTCCAGTTACAATTTCCATTGTGAAGGAAGTATGTGGATCAAAAGAAATAATTAGCACATTGAACATAATACAATTTGAAACAAATAGAGATCATGTTTACTATGATCCATTAGAACAAATACAAAAAAATCATGATGAAAATTGATCCTCCCACACCACAACATGTCATAAAGAAATTGCAATTGACATGGCTACTCAGAATAGTGGTAAATTTCAATCATTATGACATTTGAAAAATCATATTAGAAATAGTTTTGCATTAGAGAAAGAAACAAATGAACTTGTTACAAGCCAAATGAAAACATGTGTATACATGCCTAGAAACAATTTAAGTTCACATCAAGTTGTGGATAAGAATGATATAACCGAAACAAAAGCATATCTTGATGCAATTGACATGGATACTCATAGCAAATTTCAATCATTGCGACATTTGAAAATAATATTAGAAATAAATCTGCATTAGACAAAGAAACAAAATCATGTGTGTCCATGGTTGGAATTCCTGCTCAGAATCATCGCAACTCCAACCAGTCGAAAACCCATATGAGGAAAAAAAATAAAACAACCAATGAAATCTATGCCAAATGAAACAACAAAAATATTTAGGAAAATCATATTTTGTCCTTCATACTCAGAATAGTGTTCATTCTAAATCATTACAACACTTGAAAAATCACAGTAGGGAAAATTCTACATTACAAAAAATACAAGACAAACCTAACCCAAGCCGAAAGAAACCATTTGATAAGTTCAACAAAAATCGATGATTTAAAAAAACCAATGAAATTGATCTATGCCAAATGAAACAACACAAAGAGTTAGGAAAATCATCTTTTGTCCTTCATACTCAGAATAGTGTTCATTGTAAATCATTACGCAACTTGAAAAATCACATTAGGGAAAATTCTACATTACAAAAAATGCAAGACAAACCTAACCCAAGCCGAAAGAAACCATTTGATGAGTTCAACAAGAATACAAAAGGTTTATCTTTGCATTCCCTTAAAAGTATTATAAGGAGCAACTTTGAACTAAAAAAACAACAACTTTTAGAACATGAAATCTCAAATGCAAAAGCCAAAAGGAAAAAGATTTATAGGAAATGCAACCCCTTTCACCAATCAAGACCAAAGAAGAAAGAAAAAATACTTTCAACTTTTGAGGAAATATACCAAGAACAAATAAATGATACACCTATATTTGATTGTTCAATTTGTCAAAGAACATTCTTTAAGAAATATGTTGTCCCCATGAAACAAATACATGAAATAACAAATGTATTCAACGGTCACATGCAAAATGGTGAAACGAACAATTGTCACATTTGCAAAGTTTGCAAAAAATCATTTGTAAATGATGAAATTCCTAAATATGCAGTTCCAAATCAAATAAGAAGAAACCAAAGTACCAAAAATCTAACCAAACTTTCTGAACTAGAAGAGAGATTAGCAGCATTGAGGTTGCCCATTTTGCAAATAAAAGAAATGGGCCACAGACATAGAAAACCACAACTAGGTTTAACTGGTGGCGTCATCAATGTTCCTACTAGCATATCTAGGATCCAATCTGCTCTACCTCGAAACATAAAAGACATTGCTACAATGGTTGTTGTACTAAAAAAAATCTTAAGATTCAAAAGCGCTTATGCATTTGGCCGAATTCGAATCCAATTGGTAATGAAAGCTTTAAAATACTTATCCAAAACAATGCTTTACAAGTTAGAAAATGTCCAGATAGATGATAATTGGAAGCAAGTCTTCATTGACAACAAAGAAGCTTATGATAGTGAAAGTGAAACTAACGTTGAAAACAATGAAACTAATGTTGAATACAATGAAGATGATAATGAGGACATTGATGAACCAATTACGAAAACATTAGTGCATGGTTTCACTGATGCACACACTATTTATGACCTTTCAAATAAGAAAATTAATATCACGCCCACCGCAGGATACATGCCCTTGGGAATTTTCCGAGATAAGTATTCAGAAGAAATGAGTTTCCCATCATTATTCTATGGAAATAAACGTCCAAGTGATATGGTGAAGAACTTCACATACCAAAAGATCTCTCAATGGGAGGTCTTGCACATAAATCATGACTTCGCTTACCACACAACAAACCTATTCTATAAGGAAATTCACATCATACTACACCAAGTTTTCAATAGTATATGGATTAGGATCAGAAAAAGACAATTGAAAGGAAGAAAGCTAGTTGCAAAAGACATTAAAACAAATCCAAATTTGGATTGCATTCTTAAATCTGAAATTGGGTACATGGATTTAAAAACCATTCGCACATCCCCAAACTACCACCAACAAATGCACACAAAATTATATGCAATAATTCGACAACTAGGCCCACCTACCTTCTCTGTCTCCTTTAGTAGTGCAGATAACCTTTGGGAACCTCTAATGACTGCATTAAGGCATATAAGAGAAAACAAAACAGGACCATATGAAAATGAATTAGAGCCAAATGAACCTCACTCATTAATTAGAAATGATCCTGTGACTTGTGCACGCTATTATAGACATAGGATGAATGCACTGCGACAATTAATATCCCATGATCACAAGTACTACAGATAAATTGAAGACTACTTCTTTGTCACATAATTCCAAAACAGAGGAACTGAGAACGAGCATGTATTACTATGGATAAAATCTACACCAATATATGGTAAAGCCACAAATGCTATGATTGAAAATTTTGTTGACAATTTCTTGTCCACTGATTCATCACTTCTTGCAAGTGAACTTAAAATTCTCCAACATCATCATCACACAATAAGTTGTAGGAAACAAAAAAAAAACAATTGTAGATTTAATTTTCCAATTCCACCAATGAAGACAACAAAAATACTTGAACCCCTCGATTTTGACAATAATCAAACAAACAAAAAATTCAAAACTAATATTTGACACAATAAAAGATGCTAGGTATGATGAAACCGATACATTTGATAGGTTTATAAATAGCCTTGGCTTAACAGAAGTTGAGTATATACATGCTATTCAATGTACCCTAAGTCGAACCACGATATTACTCCAAAGAAAACCATCTGACACTTGGACAAATAGCTTCACACGACACATTCCAACACCATGGATTGCAAACACTGACTCTCAATTTTTACTAAACTCCTATGCAACTGCAATGTATTGTAGTTTATACATGACAAAAGAAGACAAGACACTTACATTGACATTTAGAAGCATAAGAGAAAAATGTTGGAGTTACCTCACACACACCTAGGATTTTTTTTTCCTAAGGTTTTTATTTGTTTATTAGTCATAATAGGTCATTATCTAGTCTCCTATATTTTAGGAGAGAATATTCCACCTGGAGAATATTCTCTTTCAGTTGACACTTCAATTTGACTAGTTGAGTTGAGTTTAGATGTTGCATGGGGATCATCACCATGAAACATTGGGATCATCACCATGTTAATTCGACCTTGCCTTGGTATCATCACCAGAGTGGTGCATTAGCCTTGATTCCCTGAGTTAAATCCTCACTACTCTGTGTTCAGTCAGTTAACTGAAGACTAGTTGACTAGTTAACTCAACTAGGTGGCAGTTCACTCCCGTAACTGCCTGAGAGACTAGAATAGGTGGAAGTTCACTCCCGTAACTGCTGGTGTGTGTCCAGATCACTCTATACCACCACTATGGTGACTTGGTTCACCTTAAGTCGAACTCATTGAGTTATACAGAGTATATCATGTGTAAATTATTCATTATTCACAACAATTAATGAGAATTCTTCCATTCTTTCTCTCCTTCTTCTTCCTTTTCCAATTCTCTCTGCAAATGTGTGTATTATTGTTTATCTAGATATATTATGTGTAGGTTCAACACATTTACATGGTATCAGAGCCGACAGACTGCTAAGCAAAAGCTACACAATTTTTTTTTGCAGGTACAAAAGATTGAAGGCAACGGAAAGATGGAATTCCAAAAAGAATTCATTCTTACACCTTACAACTATTTTGCATGGAAGGAGAAAATAGACATACATATTCGATCCAGAGGGTTGTATAGGTTAACCATGAATACAGATACAGATCCGACATCATCCATAGAAAAATTCAAGTACTTAAATCGCATGGATGAGGCACTTGGAACAATTTGCAGTCTTATTTCTCCCGATCTACTTTTTCATATATCTTCCTGTAAGACTCCCAATCAAGCCTGGACCATCTTGGAAGGGATCTTTGGAAAACATGATGAGATGAGGGGACACATGCTGGAGGTGGAGCTGCTCACATTGGATCCAAAAAGCTTTGAGAATATCCAAGATTTCTTTACAAAATTCAAGGATTTACTGTCACAACTCAAAGCTTGCGGGGTTTATAAATCGAAGGAGGAGAAACAAATGGTTCTCACCATTCTCTCCAATCTTGGTCCTGAATTCTCAATATTCGTATCTACATTCCATACTGTCAGATTCGCCTCTGGAGCCACCTGGAAGATGCCTTCTCTAGAGGACTTTATCGAATCCTTGACACAAGAGCAAACCAAGCTCATTAACATGGGCGCAATCAAAGGCCCAAGGGCGCATGCACTTACTATGCATGATGGCAGCCACAAATATAAAAAATCTAAAGATAAATATAAGTGTAAAGCTCATGCACATACGAAGAAGGAAGGGTACACAAAACCCTTCACTGATGCCTCCGGATCCAAAGGAAAAAAGGGAAGAAAAGGAGAGAAATGCACATACTGTCACAAAGAATTCCATTCGGAATACGCATGCATGCAAAAACAAATAGATCTGATGTCTCAGATACTTCAGAAAAACAACCTTGGAGATCGCATCCCCGAGGGTGCAAAGAAGAAGAAGCCAGAAGATCTGAATTCCAAGAAAGGAAATTCTAGCCATGCCTTGATTTCCATCAACTCCTCTCCAGATGCTTGGATCGTAGACTCAGGAGAATCACATCACATGGTTTCCTCAGAAGCAGTCTATTCTTCTTTGGATGCATGCAAAGGTCCTCCTATTCTGATGGGGGACAACTCTTATGTCGAAGTCACCGACAAAGGAAGGATTGAACTCACCAACGAAAGTTTCGAGAACGTGCTGCATGTTCCCAAGCTTTCTGTCAATCTTATCTCTGTGTATCAAATAACAAATTCCGGCACCGGAAAGAAAGTCATATTCACACCAAATTCTGTGGACATCTACGACATGCAAACCAAATCCAGGGTTGCTAACGGTGAGGTAAATCATCAGTCTAGATTGTATAAATTTTCTGAATTCATTGAACCTGATTTTGCTTTACTGCTTACTCGTGCTAATGAAAGTAGTAGGATATGGCATGAAAGGTTTGGACATTTGAATTTCAGATACATGAAACAACTTAGCAAGCACAAATTAGTTTATGGTCTACCTGACATCCATTTCTCCAAGGGAGTATGTGAGGGATTTGTTCTCGGAAAACACCCTCAAGAGAAATTTGACAAGGGAAAGTCTCAGCGAGCCTCCGCACCTTTAGATCTGATCCACAGTGACATCATGGGTCATTTTCCGCATCCATCGATCATAAAAGCGAGGTTTGTTCTCATTTTTGTTGACGATTTCTCACGTTTTACATGGATCTATTTTCTCAGGAAAAAATCTGAGGTCTCTCAACACCTCAAAAATTTCAAAGATTTGGTTGAGACACAGTCCGAAAAGAATATCAAAGTCCTCTGAACTGATAAAGGGGAGAGTATGTGAATCATGAGATCCACAATATTTTCCATGAGGTAGGGATTCAGTTGCATCATACAGTTCCCTACACTCCGCAGCAAAATAGAGTTGTTAAGCGGAAAAAACGATCTCTAAAGGAGATGGAATATTGCATGTTGCATGCAAAGTCACTACCACAGAGACTATGGGCTGAAGCATTTAACTATGCAACATATATCCAAAATATATCTCCTCATAGATCTGTCAAGGATAATACCCCCTATGAGGCTTGGAGCGGCCTCAAACCTGAAGTGACCCACTTTCACATTTTTGGTTCACGTGCATGGGCCCAGATTCCCTCTGAAAAGAGGAAGACACTTGATCCACAGAGCACTGAGTGCATTTTTGTTGGATACCCTGATGGTGTGAAGGGATATCAACTTATTGATATTTCCTCGAACTGAATTATCATTGAGCGTAGTGTCCAATTCGAGGAAAGTGTCTTGCATGTACCTCAACAGCCGCATGCAGACACCTTTACTCTTCCACCTGTCTGAGATGATGAGCATGCACATGTCGACTCTTCTTCAGATGAGAGGTTTGATTCAGAGGAATCAGAGGATTCAGATTCAGATTAAGAGTCAGTACAGTCAGATGCAGAGTCAGAGCATCCAGATGCAGTTGCAGAGGCAGAGCAGAGGCCGAAGTGGGCACATACTACTCTTCAGGATCCAGGGGATCTCGTAGGTGATCCAGCCGATACTCAAAGGACTCGATCTGATTTCAAGGAGCCTCCTATTGCACTCACTGCCACTTAACCATTGCCTTCCAGGCATCTTTTCTTGGTTCAGTCTTGAGATCCACAGTCTTATGGAAAGGCTACTGGAAATCCTTTTTTGGAATCCGCCATGCAGGAGGAGTACAACTCCCTCCTCGAGAACCAGACTAAGGATATGGTTCCCCTTCCTTCTGGGAGGAAACTTGTCATATGCATATGGGTCTACAGGACCAAGAGTGCAGCGTATGGACAGATCAACATATGGAAAGACAGGTTTGTCGCCAAAGGCTTTCAGTAGGTTCATGGTATTGACTATGATGAGACCTTCACTCCAGTAGCGAAGATAGATTCCATACGATTGACACTTTCCATTGCGGTAGCCAAGGGATGGGAAGTCCATCAGATGGACGTGAAGAATTCATTTCTTCATGGTGATCTCTCTGAGGAGATCTACATGGATTAGCCCCAAGGATTTATGTAGGACTCCTCTTTGGTCTGTCGACTGAAGAAGTCACTTTATGGCCTCAAACAGGCTCCGAGGGAATGGTATGCCAAGATGGACTCCTACCTATTGTCATGGAACTTTGTACATTGTAAATCAAAACCGAATGTTTACATGCTCAGGATGGCTGATTCACTTCTACTTTTAGTTTTGTATCTTGATGATTTTCTGATCATTAGTTGCTCGACTTCAGCGATTGTTGTAGTCAAGAGGATTCTTCATGAAAGGTTTTTGATGACGGACATGGGTCCAATACACTTCTTCCTTGTACTTGAGATCGGTCAAGATGCATCAGACATCAAACTGTCTCAAGCCAAGTATCCACGAGATCTCCTTGAGATATTTCACATGACATACTATAAGTCTTCTCCGACTCCTTTCCTATTAGGAGTCAAACTTGAGGATGGTGGGGAGACTCCACTAGTTGACAGCACACTGTATAGATAGCTAGTGGGGAGCTTGTTGTATCTCACACACTCCATACTAGACCTCTCATATGCAATTGGCGCAGTTTCCAGGTTCATGCAGGAGATGCATGAGCTACATTGGAAAGATGCAAAGCATATCCTTTGATACGTACAGGGCACTATCACCTTTGGGATTCATTATGCAACATACTCTACATTAGATCTCATTTGGTTTACTGATTCTAACTGGACTGGCGATGGCATTGATCGCAAGTCCACATCTGGTTACTCACTTAGTCTTGGTTCCGGGCCTACCTGTTGGTCGAGAAAGAATCAAGCTTCCATTGCTCTATCTTCAGCCGAGGCAGAGTACAGAGGGGTAGTTAACATAACCATTCAGGCTATGTGGCTACAACATTTTCTCACTAAGTTGGGAATTCAGTTTCATCAGTCGATCGTCATCTTGTGTGACAACCAGAGCACTCTGAAGTTCTGCAGAGATCCATTTCAGAGGTAGCAGATGAATCACATCGAGATCCACGTGCACTACATCCGAGACTTAGTACACAAGGGGATCATCGACTTATAGTTCTGTCCTTCAGCATAACAGACAACAACCATCTTCACCAAGACCTTCACTGAGCAAAAATTCCATTCTTTGTGAGGTTGTCTTGGAGTGAAGGAAATGGTTTCCTAGCAACTGTAGTTCTTCTTTTAACATACATTGTACCTT
>ML790983.1:194948-217372 GCA_009831015.1 Picea engelmannii
ATATAGACCGATGATATAGATTTGAATATTGATATGGCTAGTATCTTAGCAAAGGTTAATGTACCTGTCCCTCTTAGTACTGATATTGTATTTTTTTTTTAAATACCTACAAGAAGGTCGCTATTGCGACATTTTGGAGTGTCGCTCTCATAGAAACCACATCGGAGATGATACCTCTTAACGTCTCTCTTCCCATGTTCTAGACAAGAACTTGCCACCTTCAAGACGTCGGTCTTGCCACGTTCTAGATGTCTCTATTGCCACGTTTTAGACGTCTGAAACGTCTCACTTGCCACGTTTGAAACGTCGGTATTGCCACCTTTGAAGCGTCTCTCTTGCCACGTCTGAAACGTCTCACTTGCCATGTTTGCAACGTCTCACTTGCCACGTTTGAAATGTCGGTCTTGCCACCTTTGAAACGTCTCTCTTGCCATGTATGAAACGTCTCACTTGCCACGTTTGCAACGTCTCACTTTCCATGTTTGAAACGTCGGTCTTGCCACGTTTGCAATGTCTGTCTTGCCACATTTGAAACGTCGTAATATAGACGAAAACTAGGTCGTCGGAAAAACGACATCATGTGAAACGACGTTTGAGGGGGTCCAAGGTTTGTCGGTCTTCCGACAATAGAAAGTGGCAATTGCATCGAACACACCGTCAGAATTTGACCCAAATGCAGTAGTGTAAATACCAAAGTATCAAATGAGATGACACGACTAGAAACAATTGTGCCATGGAAACTAGAATTTGCAAAAAACAAAAACAACCATACAAACATATTATCAATTGAAACACTAAATACACGCAACCTATATGCACATATTAATAATGTCATGCATGATACAAACTTGATGGAAAATATGGTACTATGCTTTCAAGAAACACACTTACACTCTCCACCCAAAAATAAACAATTATTTTTGTTCAACTTTGCCATAGCACATTCAACACATGGCATTCTTACTTTCATAGAAAAAAAAATCCCAATCAAAGCAACTAAGAAATTTACGAAGAGTAAAATTGAACTTACACTCATTGACATGTATTTCCATCAACCTATTTTCTTAATGAACATATATGCAACACCATTTTAACAAGTATCTACAATAATTGAAGTGATTAACAATGAAAAATCACAATCTACACATACAGATTGTGTCTTTTTTATTATTGGGGACTTCAACATTGATATTCTATCAAATACTATTCGAAGCAAAACTCTTTCACAATACATGGAAACTCAAAAGTTCCATGAAATAACAACAAAAATTCATCCACAATCAAGAACTATAATAGATCACATCTGGACAAACTTGCCAATTTCACAATGTGAAATCAGTCTCTCAAATGCATATTGGTCTAATCATGACATAATTTATGCTATGTTAGATATCTCTTCTAGTTCAAATTATGGAGCAAGTATGTATATGCTCCATTCCCCTTTGTTGTTTTAGATTAGCATCATAATATGTTTTCATGCTCCATTCTGCTCTCTTGTTTTAGATTAGCATCATAATATGCTTTCCAATTTCAATACTAAATACTAAATTCAAATATGTTTTTATCTTGTAGGTACACCATGAAAAGAAGTCGAGAAGACGAACAAACACAAGACACCATGTCATGACAAACAATAAGGTAACCACTCATTATAGAAATACTCTTCAACTTTCTTAGCAAATCATCAGGCTAATTCACATGTGTTCCCTAATAGACAGAAGCATTCAAAATGCAACATCGTAACAATAAAATATCTTAAAGGCTTGAAAGTAGGCAACGTCTTTCATGGTGATGTCATTGTCATATATAAAACAACTATTGATAGAGTACACAACATAGATCTATTGCATCTTGATCTAGTTGATGAAAAAGGAGAGATGCCAATCACAGTGAATGTCCCTCACACCTTGATCCCTGTACACGTATCTAAAATAATTCCTGGGCAAGGTGTGTGTATTGAAGGTTTTAAAATTTCTCCCAAAACAATGTACGATCATGGAGATTGTAATTGCATATTGGTCCTCCATGATCGAAGCATTTTAGACACAATCTTGCCCATTTGTCAAGAATACAAATTTATTCCAAATACAACAATAAGGCAGTTGACAACCAACAAATCTACACTTTCAATTGGCACCATTGCTTCCTTGGTCACGTCTGCAAAATAACTAGGCTCCCAATATGTATTAGAGATTAAGGATGGGCTCTTAGAAGAAGATAAAACTACAGTAAGTACAAACCCACTTATTGTTGTTTTTTCCCACTTGCACGCTCACCTTTTATTACTTACGGCTAATATCCTGACACAATATTTAATTGCAGCTTTACCTTTTTTCCACATTTATGTCTTCCATTACTACAGTACAACAACAATTATCGAAAAAAGAAATCCAATGCTTCTATTTAGAAATGTTGTCAAGGGAAGAGAAGAACAAACAAAGATGTTGAGGACATGCAAATCTACCTTCATAACCACTCTGAAGGAAAAACGAGCACTCGATGGTCCTTAAACAAATTGATCACCTTAACAACAAAGGTAATTTGACCAAATATAGATTTTTCTTCATAATTTAATTAATTTATTATTACAACACATAATCTAACAAAATTGTTTTCCAATGCGAACTAGGTTGAAGGCATGTTAACTATAACAAATATACATGTAGACCCATTTGTGCCAATTTGCAACATCTGCAATCTGCCCACAGAGACATTTGGAGCCATTGATGGTGACAAACTCCAATGTTTGAAATGTGAACAGCTTACCACATACATATGCTCCCCTCAGCTGCAATGCATTATTCAAACAATGGAAAACATCCAGAGAGAATGCATTGTAAAAGATGCGCTACTAATGACATTTTGCCCATTCTTACAATATATCACCTATGGAAAATACTTAGAAAACACATCTGATATTATTTACAGTTTACGTGATTTCCATGTTCAAGGCACTTTCACAATGGATCATGACAAGGTCATCTTACACAAAGAATGAATCATAGAAGTGCGTCAGTATCCATATGCATATTAAGGGACAACTGTCCAGAGGAAATAGGATTTACCTCATTTTTATATTTACAGTTCCTTTATTTTAAATGTAAAGAGAAGACATATTACTCTTTAGATTTAGATTTCCCTTAATTTAAATGCAAAGAGACAGATTGCATCTATACTTGTTATTATAATAGTGTTGGTGTTTATGGAAGAAAATATGATCGATTCTTATACAACAAATATCCACAATTGATCGTTGCATAGGATTGATTATATTTACAATTTAGATTTACAATTCCTTTATTTTAAATGTAAAGAGAAGACATATTACTCTTTAGATTTGCAGTTCCTTTAATTTAAATGCAAAGAGACAGATTGCATCTATCTCCACAATTGATGGCTGCATAGGATTGTTCATCGGTCAATGGATTCGATACTTTACCAATTTATAAGTCGCTTTTATTACCAACTTATAAGGGTTTTGGCCCTGAAAAAATAACCACTCCTGTTAGAAAGAAAACCGCGTCCGAATACAAGCATGTAGGATTTTTTCAATTTACACACTACATAAAATTTCATTTTGACTCTAAAATTGCTTTGCTTCTTGCATTACGATCTTACAAGTTCCTCTCGAAAATTGTAAATGCAAAGAAACCTCTTCTGATCTGTAAAACGACCGAATCTTCTTTGCATGACCTGGAACAAAAATAATCAACCCAACACAAACAACAATAATAAGGTTACAATGTTCAATATATATTATGAATATATATAGAGAGAGAAATATTGAGCTATAATTGCTTGTGCCGCTTTTGATGTCCCTCTTGCCTATGCACAAATCGATGTGAGACTCCTTAGTTTGAGGGGGTCCTTCTGTAATGCCCTGCTTGTGTTGCCTAATCCTCCTTGTTTGGCCCTGGCATGGCTACTCTTTCTATGCTTCTTCTCTTCTTCTACTACTGCTTTACGATGTAAATTTCCAGGCAAGAAACAATTTCAATCAGATATTTGAATCCAGCAAGATCATCAAAATCCATGCTACTAATTTCTTTTATGTATTGCTTAAAGATTTTCCCCCATGCCTATTATGAATATCATGTTTAGATCGGTTCCACGTGAGACCATTTTTTCGTCCCTTTTCTGGTAGATGGCCACCTGCAATGTAACATAAAGTAGGGAGAGCATGAGGATTGCAAGGATGCCTAGATATAGTCCTTCTAGCCCACAATCTCCCTGAGGTAGAAATACATAAATTGTAGTGATAATACGGTAAGATTCAATACATACATATTTATCTGGTCATTTTCATTTGTTGTAACAGTATGTAATGGTTCCACCTAATGATTTACCATGGTCATGTCTTACAAATTTTGCCAACTCATATTAGTATCGGTTAGCGATTGTGTTTATTTGTATGCACTGCAAACAAATTTTATTATATTATTGCAATGAAACAATTTCAATATATTGTTATGAAGAATAATCAGAAATACTACGTGGCCCTTCTACTCATCCTATCAAGATGACACAGAATAAGACTTCTTGATACTGCTTCATGATACTTGAATGAGCGATCAGAACTAATAGTTAAACAAACACTGAATTTGGTTCTGTATTTTATTTTATTTTACTTTAGGTTAACATGGAAGCCTTTGTTCCAAGTCATATGTGCAAGGAAAGATGCGGCGAAACATTTCAACCAGCACCAACATTTTCAGTTCAAGACATCAATAATCACACTGATTCAAAGTATAATTCATGTTCATGTTGTTTGATACATATCAGCTACATTTCTTCTTCTTCTTATAGCTATATATTATAAGAAGCTAAACCAAGAGATTCCTACTCTTTCTAAAATACCAACTATCTTCTTGCAAGTAGAATTTCAGCAATTTACACACTACATAAAATTTCATTTTGTCATTTTGACTCTAACTGAATTTACAAGTTCCTCCTTGCAATCCAATTTCTTTTCTAAGACAAAGAGACCTCCTCTTTAGATTTACAAGTTCCTCCTTGCAATCCAATTTCTTTCCTAAGACAAAGTCCTCTACCTTCTCGGCAGGGACTTGTTGCTTTGCAACTCCCCTTGTTTTTTTAGTTTTTAATCGTAAATTTACTTTATTAACATAGCTTTAACATTGTTTTACTTGTTAAATTTACTTCTTTTTAATTTTTTTTTTAATTAAAATATTTTCTCTTATAAATTTTATTAAAGTTTCAAAAATAAGAAAAAATCATCATTATATAAAAAAAAACTTATTTATTATTATTATGTAAATTAGATTACTAGTCTCTCTTTATATATTTTTTGTAATGTAAATTAGTCTACCTCTATTTTATATAAAAAAAATATAAAATACATTCGGTTTTCTCTTTAATGTATGTCAAAAAGGAAGTTAGAACTAAACATCATTCATATAGCCAAAATATATGCCTAGTAATATTATTAATTTTCTTATATATTTTAGGACCATCTATAAATCATTATAGGGATAAAAAAAATCACAAAGAAACAAACTAGAGAAACCTAACACTCACTAATAGCATAGTTAATTCTGAGGTGGCTTGGCTAGGCTAATTCTGAGGTGGCTTGGCTAGCAGGGGATTTTATGTTCCTTGGCCTTGCCCTTAACTTCATCTCCTAAGTCTTCTTCAACATTGAACGAGTTGGAATTGGTTCTTGGGGAGCCCAAGCTCCATCCCATTTTGTCACCTTAAAGTTAATCCCAAAATACACGCAATATAAGACAATGAATTTATCTTCGAATCACCTAATCCTGTCGAGAGATTTGATTTTTTTGTCCAACCTATCCTTCATTGATAAGGTAATGAGAGTTTTAGCTAGCCAGTAAAACTTCATTGCCTTAAATACTTTGGTATCTCTATCTATTGAGAAATCAGAGTCTTTATCTAATCTTGAAGCTCTTTCTTGATTAGGTGCTTTGTGAAATCTTGAAACTATTTCTTGATTTTTGTAGATTTTAACCTTGTACAATTAATTATGGAAAACAGATTCTTAATAAAAACAGAAAAGACACAATGGCACACACACACTACACACAGATTTTTACCCTCTAAATCCAAACTATAAAAAGCAACAACTAGTTTAGAGCCACAACTTTAATCTTCTTTATTCATAATCCTCTTGATTGTTTACAATACAATATACATATAGGATCTCTCAACATCCAAACCCCTAATCCATTGACCTGGATTAGTCAAAAATCTTAATTCCTTTTCCGAAATTAGAAAACCATCAAGGAAAACCATGTGCCAAAAAACCACAAAAAACAGACATAAAAAAAGCCAAAATGGACACAAAAACCACCATTTTTTGTTTGGGGGCGAAGGGGAGACCCCAAGCCTACTCCCCTACCCCCTTTTCTCCCATATCAATGTACAATACATGTGATCAATTTTGCAAAGAATATAACACATACCCAACACTTTGTATTCTGCACCCTTTTCTGCCTAACCCCATTCACTAACTCATCTATCTTTTTCTTTGTTTCAAGATGGATGCCCTGGTTATAAATCTTCATGGAATCCTCCAAAACCCTATTTGCTCTTGTTTCTTGAGACCTAAGAACATCCCTTCTATACAATTGGGTTTTATTTGTGCCTCTCCTCTTAGATTCAGAGTTGTTGGATTTTGGAAAGTCCTTTACACTATTTTCCTCTATGGTAATGTCAACAAAAGTAAAGTGTATGAAGGATTCCCCTTTTGGGAGAAAGTTGTTGATTCCCTTGTGTTGCTGATCTCTAGAAAAAAAACTCCAATTAATGTAGTGCCACCTCGAGGTAAGGGAACTTGATGACATAGTAAGAACTTTGACTATAATAAAATAGGGAGGAGCTTAAGGGAGCCAAGCTCACACCTAAAACATGTATCTCCCTACAGGGTTTGGAAAACAAAACCCAATTTGGCTGTAACTCGAGTACACAGAAGGAAAAAAAAACAACAAGTCCCAAGATCCCTAAAGCTTCACCAATATTCCACCCTTAACTTATATAGAGCTGAGAAAAGATCTCGAAAAAGAAATACCCAAAGGAAATTGTAGAAGATATATACCAACAAAGACATTGCTTGGATGTTAATAAGCACCTTCTCCACCATGAGCCATGATCTCCCATTTTCCCACCCTACCAATAAACGTACAGTTTAACTAGAGCCCTTCCCAATATGAGAGGATCAATTGTCCAATTCTTAGACTTGCTCTCTTATCCTCGCTTATACTTGATTTACTCATTAAGTTTAAAGGAGGAGGGGAGGTTGTATTTCTTCCCCCTTTTGAGTTCACGTACCTTGAACCTTCTAAAGCCGCACTTGCCACCAATCTACAATGTGACGACCTGACTCACCACTTGTGTGTGGCTGAAGCCCCACTCGTCACTTCCATAGGGTCTTATTAGTCCCTGCCGTAGGCATAGAGGGACTATAGCGATCGCTAAATCATTGACCTGGCATTAGCTTGTGCGTTGACCATAAATATTTCCCTATTGTCTATTGTTGGAACAAGGGAAGTGAAAACATCGATTTTTGTATAACAAAAAGTATCATGTTTGTCAATATCTCATTAGACAAAGGATTGGAGGTCTTATTGCCGCTTTTGCTATTCCCAATGTAAAATATGTTTGAATTTCCAAAGTATTTGGTAGTATATGGCATTTTTTGAATCATAAATTTTGTTATGCATTCGTCGAAGGTTGATTAATGCTACCATTAATTCGAATGTTTGGCTTAGAATTTTATGCTAGGTAAATTTATGGCAATGTTTGATATGGTGGCATATCCAAAGTTTGTCTTTGAAATACATTCTCTGGTGTTCGAACTATTGTTACAAAAAATATATGAATTTATTTGGGATACGTCAGAGACCCGCCACATTGAATTTTTTTCTTAAATATTTACAGTGCATTTCTGACAGACTTAAATGTTTACCTAACAGGCTTGGTAGTGTTGAATGGTTACTTAACAGGCTTGTTACAAGACATTTTCTTCTGTTTTTAAATTTGATATGCTCCAGCGACATTGTTGGTTCACTGGTCCATGCTTACTTTTTTCATGGCACTGATTTTTTATTTGCATGTTCTCGTTGTTCTTGCTTGCATGTTCATGTTGTTGCATTTGGGTTTATGCAGTCGCGATTGGAAGAGCCTCGTTCCTGGGGGGGTGGCTGCTGCTTGTTCCTTTCTTCGCTATATGTTGTTTTTTGTTGTTTAATTCAACTTTGCAGGGTTCTGACCCTGCACTTGCACTTGGGCCTTTTGGTGCTTCTTGGCTGGGTTCTTATTTGGTGCTTTTTCTTGTTTGCCCAGGGTTTGCAATGTTGGGATGCTGCATCTGTGATTGGATCTCTGGTTACATTTTTTTTTCACTTCGATTTGCATAGAATACTATTAAGATAAAATAACAGACTAAAGAATTGCAGGCAATGTAAATTGCATTTGTTACGCGTTGAAACAGAGTTTGTCGTCCTCAAAATATATTTCATAGATGTCGATGCATTTTCCATGGATTTTGTGTTACTCTGGTTTCATAGTTATGAGAGTTCCTTTTTCTATGTGGGAGATATAGTTGTTCTCTACCTTTTACTTTCATGTTGTAAACTGCGTTTGACTCTAGTTTGTTGCGTTTCTGTGGTCATTTTGAGCGACCGTCATTTGGTTGCATACTTAGCCAGTTTTATGGACATGGCTTCACGAATAGGTTCTATCGAAATATGACAGGTCGTGTTCGGTGTATAAATTATCTTTGCCAAATTAGTTTTCTTTAAAAGAAGGCCTCCTAGACAGAAGATAATGAAATTTATGAAATTATAGGTTTCCTGGACAACATAGGTTAATGATCACGGCTTCTGGGGGTGGCGGGATGAAAATTGGGCTTATTAAGATAAAATAACAGAGTAAAGAATTGCAGACGATGTCAATTGCATCTGTTATGCTTTGAAGCAGAGTTTGTCAAGATCAAAATATATTTCATAGCTGTCAATGCTTTTTCCATGGATTTTGTGTTACTACGGTTTCATAGTTATGAAATTTCCTTTTGTTGTGTGGGAGATATAGTTGTTCTCTCCCTTTTAATTTCCTGTTGTAAGCTGTGTTTGAATCTAGTTTCTCACACTTCTATGGTCATTCCAAGTGACTGCAGTTCAGTTGCATACTATGACAGGTCGTGTGTGGTGTATACATTAGTTTTCCCAAATTAGTTTTCTTTAAAAAAAAGTCTCCTGGATAGAAGAGAATGCAATTTATGAAGTTATAGGTTTCTTGGGCAGCGTAGGTTAATGATCGTGGGTTCTCAGGGTGGCGGGCTGAAAATTGGGCTTTTATTGTTCTGTGCCCTGTAAATAGCATGGAGAGTTTCGCGATCATTCCGACCGGTCGTCGTTCAGTTGCATACTTAGCCAGCTTTATGGACACGGCTTGGCAGATAGGTGGTATTGAACTATGGTGTATACATTAGCATTTTCGAATTAGTTTTCTTTAAAGGAAGGGCTCCTGGACAAAAGACATTGAAATTCATCAAATTATAGGTTTCCTGGATAACATAAATTAAACATAGGAAATATGTAATTTTATAAAGTAGATATATAAAGCATGCATGGAGCCCTTGTCCCATACTTAGCTATTTTTTGCGTCGCGGGTTCTCGGGGTGGGCGGATGAAAATTGACAATCGGAGAGTTCCTCGATATACAAATTGACCATCGAACTTGCGGACTATTTGAATTTGAAGGTCGTCATGTCCAAAACAATTAGCATTGTCAAAATAGTTTAGTTTACGTACGTCGTTTTACATACCCCTGTGGACAAAAAACACACACAAAAAAAATATTAATCATTTTTTGGATCGCGGGTTCTCGGGGTGTCGGGCTCTAACTTCGGCCATTGTTGTTTTGTGTCCTACAAATAGCATGAATATTTCCTCAATATACAAATAGACAATCAGACTTGTGGACTATTTGAATTTCAAGGGCTCATGTGCAAAAAAAATAGCATTCTCAAATTACTTTTCTTTACGTATGTTCTACATACGCTCGTCGAAAAAAATAGAAAAATAGTAGTAACATTTGTTACATAGGGCTCCATCCCCATTACATTCAGTGCTTCCCAATACACATTAAATATGCTTTCAAAAGTCAGAATCGACGAGATAGGTTCGAAAAGATGGGCTTTAATAACTGGAAAGCTCGAGGACATTTCCCATTAAAATAAGTAGACAGGCTAATATTCAACCCTTCCTTGTTTTTGATTTTGAACAAGCAGGGAAAGATGAAGACTCAAACGCAACGTAGTTCCGCGGTTATTAGATACTCAATTTGCATTCTCGCTATGGCTTCTGCCAATGAGTTTTCCATCATATATGACCTTCCTTCTAGGTTGTCATATGTTTTTTCCCCTTTACTCAAATAATAAAAATGTCATTGAATTTGAAGAACATTGAGTAATAAAGTGCCTTACCTATGAAAGTTCCTTTTTGCCTGCATTTTGAATTTGTGAAATTTATTTATTTATTATTTATTTTTTTCTTTTGCAATTTTAGTTCTCTTAAAAGCTTCAACATAGTTCACGAACGTGTCCCCCACAGAGGGCTTGACATCATGTCCCTCTTTAATATTGTGCATTTCGAAATGATGGGCTTTAATAACTGAAAATCTCGAGGACATTTCCCATTAAAATGAATAGACAGGCAAATATTATGGGATCTGGTAATTTCTTTTTGCCTACATTTTGAATTTGCGAAAATAGTGTTTTTTTTTTTTTTTCTGCAGTTTTAGTTTTGTTAAAAGCTTCAGCATAGTTCACGAACGTGTCACCCATAGAGGCCTTCACATCATGTCCCTCTTTAATATTGTGCATTTTGAAATGATGGGATTTAATAACTGAAAAGATCGAGGACATCTGCCATTAAAATGAATAGACAGTCGAATATTATGGGATCTGGTAATTTCTTTTTGCCTGCATTTTGAATTTGCGAAAATACTTTTTATTTTATTTTTTTGGCTTGTGCAATTTTAGTTTTCTTAAAAGCTTCAACATAGTTCACAAACGTGTGACCTACAGAGGCCTTGATGTCATGTCCCTCTTTAATATTGTGCATATCTTAGATGTCAAATTTGAGAATCTGCTCGGATATGGGAATTTTAATACGTGTTGCTAGTCACTATTTAGCGTACATATTAAAAAATAATGGCATTAATAACTGAAAATATCAAGAACATCTGTCATTAAAACGAATCAACACAAAATGTACAGAATACCATCCAACCTTGCTTTTAAATACTTATTGTCATTTCTCTCTATCATCAAAGAGTTGTGCTTTAGGGTGCCTTCGTTCTAATGTTCCTGGTCATGGACATGTAAGATACATAGAGATGCGATTGAGGGGCAAATGAAAGAAGAGAGACTAGTTTTATGTGACATGAGCTTTGAGTAAAAATAAACTATGTTATACAAGAGAAACTTAGAGAGGACGAAAAAAAAGAACAAGTATGTTTGGTGTTCTCCCTGTGTTCGATGCTTTGGTTGGTTGAAAAGGCTTCCTGGAGATTTGTTTGTTGAAATTCTTTGTTTTCTTGCTGGGAATTGTAATGGATTTTTAGGTCACCTGCAAGATAGTTCTTCGTTTAAGTATATAGCTTCTTCCAACAACATAGATTTGGCCACTGTATCGAATTGTATAGATCGCACAAGTATTTGTCTTCCTTGGAGGCTGGTAACAAAATATGTATGGGTGGATAAAATGACATACTATCACTACAAGAGTTTCTATTTCATAGTTTGATGACCTTCATGTGGCTCTGGTAGCCGACTTGACAGAAATCCATGTTCTTTGTCAAAGTTTGTTCGGTTTCCTTTGGATGTAGTTGCAGAGTCCACATATTTGGCGTCACCTCTGAACATTCCAGACCTTTTTGTGGGCTGCCATACCTCCCCTGCTATGAGGAAAGATATATTTTGATGCCATCTGCAACATTTGATACACTTGCCAGACCTGTGCTAGTGCATTCTGCAGCATTTGATGCACTTGCCACACCTCAGCTACTCGAAGAAGTTATGTACCTCAACAAATTTTTATTTTGCATATGGGTTGGACGTTTCTTCCAATTTACTATAATAAAGAAAAGAAGTTACACATACAAATCCTTAGGCAATATTCTCAACCAAACAGACGACCGAATACAGGGAGAATACCAGTCACTATATACTTGAATTTTTTTCCCTGCCTTAATTGTTGTGACATAAAACGACTTCGTTCACTTTGAAATCGACCTGAATCACATTTCTAAGTTGTCTCGGATGTGAATGCTCAGGAACATTGTAAAGAAAACACCTTAAACCCCAACTTTTCGACGACAGAAGGAAAATAATACTTGACAAAGAATGGAATGTTGAATAAGCAGCCATTGCAAGCAGGCCATATTTGGAAGAAACAAGGTATTCAAAAAACTGGGATAGATGTACTTCGCAGCACCGATTAAGTACAAAACCCAAAATTGGTATTCAACTCATTTTTTACGAATAAATAGTTTGAACGTCAAGAAAAGTGTGAAGAAGCTTCATCAATGTACATATCTTTAATTAGTCAACAACAGGTGAAATCACAATCGTTGTCATAAATAGCCTCAGTTGTATTTTGTAACACATCTTATTTGAATATAAAATAATTTCAGTTTATTTCTTAATAGTATTTTCCAATTTCTAGTATTTGTTTTAATTGTATTTTGTACCTTCTTCCCCTGTGTCGTTAAACATGAAGGACACGATTTTGTTTCTGCTACTCACTACTTCAATCTAAATAAAACCTGGTCTGTTCTTTCTTTACATTTTACATTTAAAAATACTTTTTCATAGGCCATACTTATGTGGCGTCGACTCTGTATTTAAAGAAAGAAATTGGAGGACCCATTCTGCTCCCATTCTTCGGGTTCCATAAATAGAATGAATTCATGAGCTACAACAAGGCAGATGAACTGTTGATGCAATGTTCCTGTGAAGTATGTTGGATATATTTCATATTGTTCTATTTGATAATATCCCTGCATATATACTAATATCAATACTATTGGAAAAAATATAGAAAACTTCCTCTTGAGCAAAGCTTAGGAAGTTATGTTTGGGTTTGCGGTATTAAACAAATATGTCCACTATTTCATCATATACATCTTGCAGCCTAGGAACTTCTGTAGTTTGCAATTTATGCTTTAATTACTTAAACTCACAACAAATTTTGATTTCCTTTAATTTAATTTAGATATTGATGTTTATGGAGAGTCGTCATTTGTTGATGTCATTGCAACGAATACAAGATGAATAGATGATAAGGAATTTATCTCGTTGAGACCACAATGAAAAATCATGTTTCTTGTTGTGCTATGTACATCTTGCAGTCAAAATTTTCCTGGTTTCAACGAAATTTGTGAGCCGAAGAGCATCTTGAAAATTGGGAGATCATTTGCATTTGAAACATAAACAATCCATTAATATATATTAGTATGAATACTATTAAGATAAATAAGAAAACTTTCTCCATTGATAGATACTAGTATGAATACTATTGAAATAGATATCAAAACTTCATCTTGGCCAATACTTAGCCAGTTATCTGGACACCAGGCCCCGGGTTCACGGTATCCAGCACCTATGTCCCCTGTTTCTTCATATACATGTCGTAGGCAAAGAACTTCAGTGATGTGCACTTAATGCTTTTACTAGTGAGAAGCCAACAAAGGTTCGAAAACATTTCCATTAATAAACAAAAAAAAAGGTTTTCCTGACTCTCAGATACTTATCTCTTTTCCCATTTTTCTTTTCCCATCCATTATGGCTTTCTAGTTTTATACTTAGTTGTCTTTCTATGTACGACAGGTTGACATGTCTTCATCTCCATCTATATCCTTGCAAGATGGATCTGACCGACCGCTGTTCCATTCCATACTTAGCCAATTTTATGCCCGTCGCTACAGGGCCGACGCTTGCGAGACCAACATTTGTTGCTGCTTAAGTTAATTCAAAGTATTTGTTGCTGCTTTCCATCCCCAGCAACTTCACGTCCTTCCTGATATACATTAGCAATGCTCTTACTAGTGGCAAGTGGACACAGTGGTACGAAAGATACTTCCATGATCTGCACTTTATGTGTTAACTGGTGAGAACTCAGCAGGGATTTGCAAGCATTTGCATTAATAAGAAAACACTAGATGTTCTTCTGCAATATACTTGGTTCTTTTTCCCTTCTCTTCTTCCCGTGTATTATCTAGAATTCCACTGCGAACTTCTCGATCCTTTTTCCCTTATTTTCTTCCTGTGTATTATGGCACTATAAAATATGGACATAATATTTTATAGAACATGTACAAATTCCACATTCCATACCTAGCGACATTTTGGATCGCGGGTTCTCGGCCGACTGGTCAGGCTCAAAATTGGGCCTCCATTGTTCTATGCCCTACAAATAGCACCTCGATTTCCGTGATATACAAATTGACAAGTGCACTTGTGGACTGGCTAACTCAACATTGCACTTCTATTGTTCTGTGTCCTACAAACAATTCTCCCAGTTCCGCGATATATAAATTGACACACGGAGTGCAGGACTGGTGGGGTGGAGATTGCCATTGTTTACGGATGGTAATCCCTATGAAGTATCTAATAGTATCTAAAAAATTATTTTAGTTTTTATTTTTTCTCTGTATAACAGTATCTAAAAAAATATTTTGAATACTTAAATAGCTCTTAGTACTAACAACTAGACACAGAGGTACAAATCAGTTGGGATTGCACTCTCCACAATATACAAATTGACTACCGGATTCTAACATCGTCCGCTCTTCCATGTTACAAATTATGCATTCCAATGTTCAGAGCGATACAATTAGAAGGTTCGGGCCTCGCCTCCTTTGCAGACACTTTCTTAGCCTGTTTTGGATCCTCCTGTTTCCCGGTTCACGAAATATGCAGCTCCAGCATTGGCGAGTTGACATATGTTTATCTCCATCTATATAATCAGAAAATTAATTTGATCGATCATTGTTGCTTTCGATGGTTTCGATATGTTTCTCCGTTATATACATCTTCCACTTTAAATTTCCGTGATCTACAATTCCACTGCTAACTACTTTGTTCTTTTTCCCTTTTTTTTCTTCCCTTGTATTATGGGACTATAAAGTATGGACATGATATCTTATAGATCATGTACTAATTCCCATGATATTTTATAGAGCATGTACAAATTCTGCATTCGATATCTAGCGACATTTTGGATCACGGGTTCTTGGGTGGGCATGCTCAAACTTGGACCTCCATTGTTCTGTGGCCTACAAATAGCACCCACAGTTCCACAATGTACAAATTGACAAACAAACCTGCAGAGTGGCTGACTCAACATTGCACTTCCATTGTTTTGTGTCCTCCAAACAATGCTCGCAGTTCCACGATATACAAATTGACACATGGAATGCAGGACCGGCGGGGTGGACATTGCCATTGTTTACGGATGCTAGTCCCTACGAACTATCTGACAGTATCTAAAAAATTATTTTGAATACTAAGTTAGCTCTTAGTACTGACAACTGGACACAGAGGTACGAAACAACTGGGATTTCACTCTCCACAATATACATATTGATTATCGGATTCCGACATCATCCACTCCTCCGTGTTACAAATTATGCATTCAAATGTTTGGAGCGATACAATTATAATGTCCGGGCCTCGCCTCCTTTGCAAAAACCTTCTCACCCTGTTTTGGATTCTCCTATTGCCGGGTTCACGAAATCTACAATTCCAGCACGACCACTCTACCACTGCTCACAAATGTTTCAAAGTATCTCTCGTTGCCTTCCATCCCCACTAACTTCTTGTGCTTCTGGCTATCCTACCATATCATCTTCGCTGTTACGCGTATTGCACTCAAAAATTTCTGAGACATACAATTTGACCCTCACGCCATCACCCTCAACGCTTGTACGTTGCAACCCTATTTTGTAGATATCTTTTTTCCCCTGCCCGTGACCTCCATACTTTCTTACTATGCGATTAGAAACCTTTCATGCTAACAGCTGACCATGCAAGAACCGTCAACATTGTCATTAATGGCTGAAAACCTTGAGGAGATCTCCCATTATTACACATTAAACCAAGATGTGCAGAGAGTTTTTTTTCCCTTCCGGCTGTTCATCTCCAACACGTGTCCTCGTGTTGGGCTGCTCAAGAAATCTACAATGCTTAATCACTCATTGCAATATCCAACGTATTGGAATATCTATGTATGCAATTAGTATTGTTTAATGTTAACAAGGCATCATGCAAAATCTATCCAAATTGTCATTAATCAATGAAAGTCTCGAGGACATCTCCCATTCACACGCTTTCGACCAAAATTTGCGCAGGGTTATATTATCCCTTCCAACTTTTCATTTCATTAATTGGCTGGAACAAATAAACGTTCTTGTAGACTTATGGCACCAGGTCGACAACAATTTTGTGGAGATACAATAAATATGTTCTCACAAGAGGACCAAATCTTTTAGTGGTCCAGGGCATACTTTTACTATTCATCCCGTTCCACCCAAAACAAAGTGATTTGGACCTCTGGAATCGCTCGTGCAGGCTGCGTTCCTGAGGTTTTTGACTCTAAGGAGGTGGTCTCTTGGTGCGCCGAAAAATATATTCCAGGCCAAAGAATTATTCCACTGCACGACCATTCTCTTGTTTCTTTGTCACCTCAGCTCTTCCGCGAGATGTTAAAATTGTTGAACCCAACATTGACGTTCAGAGGACAAGACTGCAAATATTTTCTAGAAAAACATCATAACGGGTTGGAAATCTTAGCGGACTTCCTCGAAGACCCGACAACAGTTCCTGAAGATATCACAAGGCTGCAGGTAAGTTCCTTTAGAAATCCATTCCAGGAAATTGCTTGGCTAGTTACAAGAATAACATGACATGCATCCACAACAAGCATTTCCCATATAATTATTTATATTTTGTATTTCACAGTCAAGGAACAATACATTTTCGACTGGGGGAATCTAATTTCGATTGAGCTCTCCTCCCAGTTGTCACGATTCAAAGAATCAAATAAATTTTATATGTCATCCTACTTGATTTTCGCAATTGTGTGTTGTTGTTCGTTTCCAAAACTTTCGCTTTCCAATAAAATAAACTGTGGATTCGACCCAGTAACATTCTCGCATGAGGCCCTGTGGAGACACAAGGCCTCCCATTGTTTTTATGAAGTTTTTAATGGCTTTGTATCAGTTTTCAAAGATTTATTGTTGGGCAAGGATGCTCTGTGGATGTCTGGCCAAGCAACCAAGTTTTTGAATAGGAAGGGCACATTTGAGCAAGAGGAAAATCACAGTGTCCTCATGGTCTTTTGGCTCTAAGGAAAATCCTGCCTTCCTTCCATGCCACATCACAGACAAGATGTTTGTTGCAGAAATAGCAAGGCAATACAACCATTGGTTGCATTTTTTCCATGACAAGAAAAAAAAAACAGTTCATTCCTCTGCCCTGGAAAGTCGAAGACTTCGTGTGTAGAAACATCAACAAGATTGACAAGTTTGTCGCCCATTTCAAGAGATTGAACCTAACGTATGTTGAAAGGCTAAAATGGTTCGACCCTAATGGCATTTTTCGAGAACATTTACTGGGTGTTGGCTTTAACACCTCTTTTATCCATACACACCTGACCCAAGATAGGAACAGTGTTGACAACAATCCTGCTTCTGTCAATTGCGACGCAGAGAGATTGCAAAGCGCCAATGAATTGTACAGACAACATAGAAAAGTATATGTTGAGAAGAGTACACAGTCCCCCGCCAGCACTCCCAAGAGCATGACATCACAGAGCATCGCTTCGACGGTTCACCCCAGTAAGAAAGAAACCCATAAATATTCGAACGGAGGAGTAGATAAGAACCCTCCTCACATAAATATTGATAGTTCTCACAAAATTTCACTGACGAAGAAGAGAAAAAACAATGTAGGGCAAGCGGAGGAACCCCAAATTGAAAGTGGAAAACTGCAACTTAAAATTGAACTTGAGCACATGCAGAAAATTGGGTTGTCCGCAGTGGAAATATCGGACACCAAATTTTTTGACATAGATGAATCCTTCGTAATCCAGAGCGCTATTTTTGACAGCCAATCTAAAATTCTGGTCATTGAAAAGAGAGATGTAACAAACAGGAAAGGCAAATCTCGCATAAAGATTAACTTTAGCGAAATGTTGTCGTCCCAAATCTGCCAATATCACCAAGGAACCGATGACATTCTTCGTGATTCCATTGGAGGAATTGAGATAGAAAATGCCAATATGAAACAACGCCTCAACGAATTTGAGCAGACTTTCCTTGCAACTCCAGAATTCGCTAGTTCTTTGGCAAAAATCGTTCCTGCTACCACTGTAGCGAATATGAAAGTATCCTCTACCCTCCTTGCATGCTCTAGAGCCCTTGTAGAGAATAACATCAACAAAAGAATGTAGATAGTTGTTGAAGCCTGGGAAACATCACAAATTTTAGTTTCCTTCGGAAAGAAGGCCAATGATTTGCTGGAACAATTGGAGACGAATTTAAAAAATGAACAGCTTTTATGTGATTAAGTACTGGCCCCTTTTTCCAAATATGTCGACAACACATCGAAACTGAAAAGAAGACAAGAGAAACTCCCCTCTCCAAAGTGCACCAAAAAAGTAAAAGCATGCTGGCAAAAGAAAGTTGACAACTCACACAATAAAGAAATTGAACAAACTCTGCATATTATTTCAATGGATCTAAGGAAATTAGAAAACGACCTTTACGACATAGAAATTTGGGATGAAACCAACACAGACCCCATGAAAAGCTACATCGAATAATGGTTCCAAGAGAGAATGGACGACCTCATCCAGGAAGAGCAACAATCGGTCAACAGGACTACAATGCCCATCGACGACAACAACAAAAATGCATCGGCTTCATAGTAAGTTTATACTTCCATCTTGTTTTGTTTATCAATCCAGTTTAAGTCTATGTTGTCATCTTCTCTTCTTTATCAATCCACTTATGTCCTCTTTCAATATAAAACTGTAACCAAACACTCTTAACTTCCAATTTCTTCTTTTCAAGTCTTCCTCTCTACCGTCGCACACTTTTTTCAACGTTCCTAATTTTTGTACTTATTTCTTTTTATGGTCCGCGAGAGCCCTAATCCCAGTCTTTATGACAAACACATTTAAATTTCCAGAAACATGTAACATACATTATTAATTTTTGATAAATTCCAAAGAAAACTGATTTGACAATGCCCTTATTATATACTAAATTTTGGGTTTCTAGGAACCTTTCTTGTTTGTTCCAAATAAAACTAATTCAGATATGCTACATTTCTTTTCTCCTATTGTATGCTAATTTTTTGGTCTTCAACGACCTTGATGTAATTTCCATAGATATGTAATAGACATTATTTATTTTATAATAAATTTGTATAGTTCGCAACGTCGCTTCTCAATTTGTATATCGTGGAACTCTCGATGCTATTTGTAGGGCACGAAACAACAAAGACCCATTTTTGAAACCACTAGCCCGAGAACCCGTGATCCAAAAACTGGCAAAGTATGGAATGACCGCTCCCTGGATGCTCTATAAAACGTGTACAAAGAAAACTACTTCGGCAATGCTATATCTTTTTCATCCAAGAAAAGCCTTAGTTTTAAAGCAAGCTAATTCGGGAAAACGTTATTACTATTCTATTATATAACATACATTATTTTTTTGTAAATTTCTATAGTCCGGAACTCTGCCTGTCATTTTGTATATTGCGGAACTGTTGGTGCTATTTGTAGGCCACGGAACATCAGAGACTCAATTTTGAACCCGCTAATTTCCAGAAACATGTAACATACATTATTATTTTTTGATAAATTACAAAGAAAGATGATTTGACAATGCCCTTATTGTATACCAAATTTTGGGTTTCCAGGAACCTTTCTTGTTTGTTCCAGATAAAACTAATTTGGATATGCTACATTTCTTGTCTCCTATTGGATGCTAATTTTTTGGTCTTCAACGACGTTGATGTAATTTCCAGAGATATGTAACAGACACACAACGTTGCTTGTCAATTTCTATATCGTGGAACTCTTGATGTTGTTTGTAGGGCACGGAACAACAGAGACCTATTTTTGAAACCACCAGCTCGAGAACCCACCATCCAAAAACTGGCGATGTATGGAATGATCGCTCCCTGCATGCTCTATAAAACGTGTGCAAAGAAAACTAATTCGGCAATGCTATATCTTTTTGTCCAAGAAAATCCTTAGTTTTAAAGCAAACTAAACTTCGCCTGTCATTTTGTATATCGCGGAACTGTCGGTGCTATTTGTAGGCCACGAAACATTAGAGGCCCAATTTTGAACCCGCCAACCCGAGAACCCGCAATCCAAAAACTGGCTAAGTATGCAATGAGGGCTCCCTGCATCCTCTATAAAATCTCTTCCCCATACTTTATAAAAGTAGAAATTTCGTATGTATAAAACTAAATATCTACTTTATACAAGTACATATTTCGTATGTATAATTTTTTTATTTGTGATGATTTTTTATAATCCGCAACTCCACTCAATTTCTGTATCATAGAGAACATCAAAGGCCCAATTTTTGTATCGTAGAACTGTGTCGGTGCTTTGCCAGCCCGACAACCCGCGATCCATTACAAAAGTACATATTTCCTATGTATAAAAGTATTTCAATGTATTTCAACTTTCTAGCCACGTATTTGTACTAGGTCACATTAAGTCGCATTTACTCCCATCCCAACCTGGGAAAGACCCATGCAACCTTATTTTTTATTATTGTTTTTTACTCGTAATATAATTTATTTAAATAGTCTTTTTACAATAAATCATTTTGACCTTAATTCTTTTTATCATCCCATTTTAAAAACTATTTAATAAAAAAAATTGTAGTGACAATTCATTGCAACTAATGAACAATCCTTAAAAATGCAAAATAATGGTGACATAAAGAATGACAATTCAGTGCAACTAATGAACAATCCTTAAAAATGCAAAATAATAGTGACATAAAGAATGAAAATTAAGTGCAACTAATGAACAATTCTTAAAAATGCAAAATGATGGTGACATAAAGAAATGGTTAAAAAGTCAAAGCAATGAACTAATCACATACTTATATACTATGTACTTAGCGTTGTAATTTTTTTTTAAAAGCTACCTTTATTTCCACTCATTGGTAAACAATCATATATAACAAATTTTCAAATAAGTAAATAAAATATAATAAGTATTTGCCCCTTAATTGTTAATTATGGAAAATTACATATGTGAAGTAACATTTAGCGAAATTAATTATCAATTTTCTAAATATAAATTCTCCTTACCTCGTTTATTGTCCAAATTTCAAATCTTTGTGATTGATGCTAATACTAGCACAGCCGCTAACTCGCGGTTGGTGAACGCCGAAAGGCGGTTGGTTGTTAAATTTTCGATTGGCGATTGTTGGTGATGCCAACGTGGTCACCTTAATATCTTAATATTTTTTAATTAGGTAGATGTGGCAATAAGTTAGTGAAGACAGTAGTTTTTAAACATGATTAGGTAAATGTAAAAAAGTAAACATATAAATGGATGTCTTTATAACAGTTCCGAAGTTAATGGATAAAATCAGAGCCATTCATTTATTGTGACGACTAAGAATATTCTAGGCATATTTAATCCCGTCCATAAAAAAACGTATTAAGAACTTAAAAAACCTATTAAATGTGCCCATTTTCAATAAGTGTACACCTTTAGGCGTAAATACTTACACTGCTTTTAGCGTTATCCTTTCTTCAATAAAATCGAAAACCTAAATTAATTACGAAGGTTACAAAATCATGGTTTCAAGGACGGTTCTCGTCACCAAATTCTTTGTTTCAATGCTGGCAACGCTGTAACCATCTCTGTATTTGTAACCGTAGTGGAAAACTCTGCAAATGTCAAAAGAAGGTTTCTTGCAAGAGATGGGAACATTGCTGTTGGGTCTGAGTAACTCCCAATTTAGTTCTTTGATTAAGTTATCGACCATAGCATTGATATAATTGAGAGCATCTTTCTCTGTCAATCCAGGATTGTCTTTCATATAGCACGATATAGACGAAGCTTCTTCTCCACGCGCGCTGTCCGCCTGCATTCACCATGCCAATCTCACTATCATATGTATTCCAATTCTAAATTAGAATCAATAATCAATAAATGCAGAACATATTTGATTTGATATATTTGATATAAAAGGTTACTTTGTAGCAGCGAGTGTCACCCTTCAGTCGGAGGATGGCACATATCAAGTCATTGAACTTCGATGGAAAATCAATTTCCTGCAGGATGTGAAGAGGAAGGGGATCACTCAACGTGAGGATGGGTTGCAATGTGGCTATG
>ML790983.1:251463-269634 GCA_009831015.1 Picea engelmannii
CGTGAAAATTGTGTTCGCGTGAACGCGAACTCCCGAAGTCCGAACTCCCGACATCCGAAAGGAAGAGCGTTGACTCTTCGGGCCCGTGAGAAATAGAAGGTCCTGGTGGGCGCAGACGGTTCGGTGAGGGGCAGGTTGCGTCAATAGCGTAAGAGGAGGTGTTAACCGACAACAAGCGGTCACCACCGTTGTATGACTTATTCGGTAGGTAATCACTCCGGAGGAATTGCTACTCCAGATTCCAGGAGCCACAAATAGATAAAGTTCTCAAAGTAAACAAGAATCATTCACTCACCTGTATATTAAGTCATGGTCGTCGATTTGTTCGAAACCTTTGGACAAGCCAGGATCATTCGACTAACGAAAGAAAAAATATTGACCATCCGATCTATTTCAGCGAAATATACTTCGAGAGGTTTAATGATTGCAAAGATTGGAAATCATCGAACGTCGAAGTTTAGAAGTGAATGAGAATCGTTCATCATGCAAATAAAAATATTGACTGTCCAATCCACTATGATGAAATCTGCATCAGGAGATTTGAAATATTACAAAGGCTGGAAGTCACGAAGGATGAATTCTCGAAGTAACGACAGTCGTCCATCTCATCGTGCGATCAACTCATTCAATCAGGTTGGTGCCTATTTACAAGTTGGGTCTTGTATGAGGATTGGATTCTTCACATCTCAATTGGATCTGAGATCAACAAGCTGGGACTTGTTATGAGGATTGGATTCCTCATTTCTTATTTGGATATGAGAACTACAAGCTGGGTCTTGTGACAGAGAGTTGGGTCTCTCATAATTGTTTGAAGATGAAATTCAAATATTGATCTTATGTATTCATTCAAGTTAAATAAATAAATAAAGTATTTATTCTTATATATATATATATTGATTGAGAAAATGAAAAAAATATTTATTGTTCAGTTAATTTCTGAAAACTGGAAAATTGTCCAAAGTTTTGTGACAATGATTCACCCCCCCCTCTCAGTGTCAAGTGTCCATTTCAACAGTTGCCTCCTAGAATATACTCGGTGAGTATGGATGTACCCTAATCAATGAAAGTAGTCTGACACAGATCTTCTCAATCTGTGTGATCTATAGATGGAAGTGTCTCTCCACCTATCCAAGATCACCTAGATCCTGGTATCAAACCAAAGATCTCCACCTTGGCCTCCCACTAAGTATTTCTACCTCCTATCATCTCGCCAATGGTCACTACTCTTCGAATCTCACCAAGAGTCACTCTCTTGGAATCTCACCAGTAGTCTCCCCCTCTTGGTATCTCACCAAGAGTACCTAGATCTCAGCATCTCACTAAGATCATCAAATTGGCCTCTCACCAAGTATCATCCACCTGAAGTGGATCTAGAACCTGATCTTCCCGTCTCTGTAGCCAAGTGAGGCTCAAGCCTCTCAGGTTCCTTGCCGCTCCTCCTCATCAATCTATGATGCTCTGAAGCCCCTACACCAACCCTATGTCTTAGAAACTATGAAACTAAAGTTGTACTAGGTGGACCAGTCACCTCCTCTGAATATGGTGTCCATGAAACCTAAGTCTGAGCTCCCTATGAATCACTACTATGAGTCAGTAGGTCATCCTCAACTCTGTCTCCCCATCTGACGCTGGATGGTGTAACAACTAACAAAGTAGTCACGAATGCACACTCTCTCACAAACTGTTCATCGAACTCAAGCTCCTCTGCTGTCGTTGTTGAAACATCATGTTGCTTCTTCTTCTTCCTGAGACACTGTCCCACATAATGACCCAAATCCCTACAAGCAAAGCATCTCACTGAGCTCATATCTCTCTTCTTCCCACTGATGCTCCCTCCTCCATGTGGTGGGGCCCCAAAATTGGGACACTGTTGACCTCCCCGACCAGTCTTATTATTTCCCTTTGTCCACAGAGAAAGGTCCTTATCACCCTGCATTGTCTGTTATTGATGTTATCCAAAAGCCTCTGCCACAAGTCTATTCTCCTCCTAGATGAAGTCATCCCACATCCTCTCCCATGTGGGCATGACATCCCTTGAAACAATGTCACGAACGAATGGACCCCATGGTTTGGTGAAGCTGTTCAAAGCTGTCCTTGCCATAAAGTTGGGGTTGACCACCTCTCTGATGGCTCCAAGCTCATTTCTGATCTGGGTGTAACGACCAAGAAAGTAAGTGAGAAACTAATCCTCGAGCATGAGAATTCCCCTTTTTCGATCATGAAGAACCATCTTCCGGTTCTCATCAGAGATATGATAAATTTTACATAGATATGCCCACATATCATATGCCCAATCTTTCCCAGTCAAGTGGGGAATGATGTGATCCCTCACTAAATCCGATATCGTCCTCTTTTCCCTGTTGTTCCTATTCCTGAAATCTGCTAACAAGATGGGAGCAGTAGTAGGAGGAACAACCACATTTGCCTCAACTATATCCCATAGTTCGAGGTCCTCCAAGATAAAGATGATCCTCACTTTCCAAAGAGACCAGTTGCTAACTCTAACTAGCCTACCCTCCGCACGCATCTGATATGATGACATGACTACCAAACTGCACTCCAACTGATGCTCAAAATGCAAAGGAATGTTGCCTCACTCCTGTCAACACAGGTGTGAAAAGAGGAAAGCGAACTCCAACCTCACTCCTAGCGATATAGGTGTGAAAAGAGGTCGTGTCAAATCATCCTCACTCCTACCCCGTAGGTGTGAAAAGAGACTGATGAAAACTGTCCGCAACTGTTCTACAATCCTCTACAAAATTCTACCAACATAAGCCACTAAACACTGTCAATGGTTGTCCACAAAATATTCCAAGAATATGTCTATAACAACCCACTCATATGTTATCCAAACTACTCAAAAATCAGCCACGTCAGCTCTGATACCATGAAGATTTTCCAGGTCCTATCAAGCTTCCAACTAGGTCTGTCTTTGTCCTTAAGTTGGCTCTAAGTTTCAACTATCAATGAAGGTTTTGTTGATGTTTTAGGACAACCAAAAGTTCGGGAACTTCTTACTGATTTGTTACGGTTACATTCACAATTTAGGTGCTCTAGCATGTAGTTTTAGCCACCAAGGGTTAGCACATGCATACCAAAATAAATGTAACACACCTAGAGATCTTTACAGCTGAAAATACAGTATTTCTACACTCTAACATACATGAAATTGAACACATGTATTTTTGGTCAACATGACCCTGGATAACCACCCCCCCTAGGAAAAACCTATTTGGAATATATGTCTATATATGAGGAGAATAGATGGTGGAAGATAACAAGTACAAAATATAGATGAACTTGGTACAATAGCAGCTTGATCCAAGTTGAAACACAATTTCAAATGAAGCAAGAGTGCCCTGGGATGGTGTGCCCCCCATAAATGCTACCAAGAGCACTGAAATGGAGCCAGATGCCAACTGGAAGCTCTGATCTAGAAACCTCTCCACAATACTCTGATACTTATACATAGCCTCCATCTAAAATAGACCTCACTACAATCTCATCTCTCTAAGTCCTCCCCACTCATGATGCACCCTCCTCCTCAAGTGCCCCCTCGTTAGAACTGGAAGCTCCCCACTAAATAACTAAGACCCTAATCCTGTTGGCTATCTCCATGGAAGGGAGAACCCAAGGTAGACTTAACATATGGAAGCATTCTCATCCTCTTGATCCTCCTACTTCTCCTCAAGTGAGCATACAAGTGAATGAAGCCTCCTTTTCCCCTTTCGCCCTCCTTAAGGAATCGTAATGAAACCTAAAAGTTGGGTGGATGAGATCATCTCATATCATCCCTAATTGATGGTTGAGATAATCTCAAGTAAATCTCAACTCAAAAATCACTTTACTTAAGTTTCTATAGTTTCACTTTATGTCCCTTAGTTCACCCACAAAGTGAATTAATTCTCACTTTAGGCTAAAATGACCAAATTTCACTTTTGACTTAAATCTCCTAAGTCAAAGTGAAATTAGACATAAAGTACATGGTACAAGGTACAAAGTATTTTCCTCATGTGTTTAGAAGCTCACAAACACAAGGTGACCACTTTCCAAGGTACCCAAATCTCAACACTCCCTCTTACCGAGGAAAGTGCCCGTCACCACCAATATCATCCCTATAGTTGACATGGTTGCCTCCTAGAATATACTCGGTGAGTATGGATGTACCCTGATCAATGAAAGTAGTTTGACATAGATCTTCTCAATATGCGTGATCTATATATGGAAGTGTCACTCCACCTATCCACGATCACATAGATCTTGGTATCAAACCAAATATCTCCACCTTGGTATCCCACCAAGGATTTCTACCTCCTGGTATCTCACCAATGGTCACTACTCTTGGAATCTCACCAAGAGTCACTCTCTTAGCATCTCAGCAATAGTCTCCCCCTCTTGGTATCTCACCAAGAATACCTGGATCTCGGCATCTCACCAAGATCATCAACTTGGCCTCTCGCCAAGTAGCTTCCACCTGAAGTGGATCTAGAACCTGATCTACCTGTCTCTGTAGCCAAGTGAGGATCAAGCCTCTGTGGTTCCCTGCCACTTCTCCTCATCAATATATGATGCTCTGAAGCCCTTGCACCAACCCTCTGTCTTGACAAATCTGAAACTGAAGTTGTCATGGGTGGACCAGTCACCCCCTCTGTACTGTCACTTTTCGCAGAACACATACAGTCCATTATATACTCCACATGCATTTAAACAAGTAAACACATTCTACATAGAGTATTCATATGAATTATTTCCATAATTAACAATCAATAGCACTTCATACTAATTCATATACACAACAAAAAACATGGTAATATATACAGCACAGTCATGCCAAAATGTGATAAGAACATAGTTAGATACTTGTCTTGTAACAGTGGGGAAATCCACCAACCAAGTGCAGGCCTTCCACGAACCTCCCAGCCTTAGACCACACTGCTCATCATCTCAACAGTGGATCACCCTCAAGCTGGGACTGAGCTCCACCCCAAGGCAAGGAATCCTAGGCTAGGTTGAGGTTATAGGGAAAACAACACAGAAATATCTGGAAGGATTCTTCCCAAAGATGCCATCTTACGCCCACTACTACCAGACTCTCATTCCCCACATGCTTGTTCCGCCCGGGAGTATACACCTTCACACGCACAGTCCATCGGTGCTAACTTCCTTCTCTGGGTGTCGGCAACAGGCCGGATCAGGAAGTCTCAAAGCCCATAGCTGGTGCTGGACACTCTCTGGAAGAAACCACTTCCCAACAAACTCTTTCACCTGGAAAGAGTTGCTCGCAAGCCTGACAACTTGCCTCTTCCAACATCAACCACCTCCCTCACCTGGAGAGGGGTCATACACAAGCTCAGCAATGGCTTACTCTGGCCAGTATGCCACGCGCAGACCAGCACTACGTGACCACCACAGTCAATCGAGAATACATACTCGGGCTTCTCACACAAGCTCAACAATGGCGGCAAGGTCTCACGGTGTTGATTCTGGGAACGCGTGACAACAATCCACGCAGGAAATTACACAGACTCCCTGGTTCCGAATGGGTAAAGAGTGAACTGGCCTTTTAGATGGACACAATCTTCTCGGCTCTCAGAACAGAGGGCGTACACAGATTTTGCAGAACAAACACAGGATTTACGGCTTTCAGAGATGAACCAGGGTATTCTTGCAGAGATCGACTCCACGGTTCTGTACAGGGGTGTTCTTGCAGATGTCGTACCGGTTCCACGCTCATAGGTTCGGGTCCAAATGGAGAAGATCCCCCTCACATGGTTCATCTCGTCTATTATATTTTCATGCACCAGGGTTGACACTTGTCACCCTGGGAACTGCATGCGTTCCCACAGTGTGCATCCCCTTTGCACGTTTTCTCCTTGCTAGGAACTTAGGATAAAAATAAAATACACATGGATTTTTGGAAATAATATTAAAATATTATTCCCAGGCTTAATCCCCCTAGGCTCAACACTTAGCCCCTTTTTCCACCTTCCAGCCCCTAATCCCTTTCCCACTCTGTGGACGCTCAGTCCCCCTTCACTCATTCATCGTGGTCCGTCTGCACCTGGCGGTGTTTATATTTTATTAATCATTATGCATACATACAAGTACAACAGCAGGCTCCTAGCCTTCAACACTTAGGCTCCATGGCCTAACAAACACATAAGCCTACCAGCTTATACAAAACTTGGCTCACCAGCCTATAGAACATGTTTACAATTCATTTCATATATCATGATTTGCAATGAGGCTTGGCCTTGGGGACACTACAATCCCCCTCCCCTTATTTTTGCACTGTCCTTAGTGCAACTTATACTATCTCCGCAAGTCTTTCAAAATTTTCAAAAAGATGTGGGTACTCTACCCGCATAACTTCTTCATGCTCCCATGTCGCGTCCTCAGGACCGTACCAGGTCCACTGGACCTTTACAAGCTCTATAGCTCGATTCCAGAGCTGTTTTCTTTTCCTGTCCAATATGTGCATAGGATGCACTTGCAGGACACCTTCTGGTTCCACCTGAATCACAGTCCAATCGATAACATGATTAGCATCAGGTACATATTTCTTAAGCAGTGAAACATGAAATACATTATGTACAGTCATAGATGCAGGTAATGCAAGCATGCATGCAATTGGCCCAATCCTTTCCAGGATCTCAAATGGCCCACAAAATCTTTCTGCCAACTTGGCCCAACTTCCCAATTTCAGGGAACTCCTGTTAGTTTTCACTTTCAGGAAAACATGGTCACCCACTTTGAATTCTCTATGGGTTCTGTTACTATCAGCGTAACTTTTCTACCTGTCCTGGGCAGCTTTCAGATTCTGTTTGATTTTTATCATTTGATCTTCCATCTCTTTGAGTAGTTCAGGTCCAACTACTACTCTGTCAGCTGGATTATCCCAACTCACTGGGGTGTTGCACTTTCTTCCATAAAGTGCTTCGAATGGGCTCACCTTCAATGATGCATGGCACCCATTATTGTAGGCGAATTCTACCAAATGAAGGTAGTCTTCCCACCTTGATGGTTTATCCATCACATACATTCTCAGCATGTCTTCAATTACTCTGTTTACTCTTTCTGTCTGTCCATCAGACTCGGGATGATACACTGTACTAAAGTTCAGATTCGTTCTGAATCCTTTGAACAGTCCTTTCCAGAAATTCGAAGTGAATTTCGGGTCCCTATCAGACACAATTGTTTTAGGAATTCCATGTAAGCGTGCAACTTCTTTTAAGAAGATATCAACAACATCTACTGCTCTGTGGGTAGTTTTCAATGGAATAAAATGGGCAGCTTTAGTAAGGTTGTCCACCACCACCATGATTGAATCATGCTGCTTGCTTGTTCTGGGCAATCCTGTGATAAAATCCATTGTTACCACATCCCATTTCCACTCAGGAATAGGTAAAGGCTGCAACAACCCTGCTGAGTGCCTATGCTCAGCCTTAACCTTCAGGCACTCCATACATCTGGCGATGTATTCAACAATTTCTTTCTTCATACCTGGCCAAAAATAATCGCTTTTGACTGCTGCCACAGTCTTCTGATATCCGGTATGTCCAACATAAGTCACGTTATGATTCTCTTTTAGAATTGCCAGCTTCAATTCTCGGACATTGGGTACATATACTCTGTTCTTCTGCAGAAGTAAACCATTAGTTCCCAAGGTGTAACTTTCCTTGGTCTGTGGTCTCTCACGCTGCTGTATCTTTGCTACTAGACCTCTGTACTGCAAATTAGCATTTGCAGCTTCCAAAATTCTGTCTTTCAACTCAGTTTTGTACATGCTAATGGCTGTAGCATGTAATTCATGCACTTTTCTGCTGAGTGCATCAACCACCTTATTGTCTTCCCCTTTGATATACCTGATATCAAAGTCATATTCACATAGAAATTCCAGCCATTTAATTTCTCTGGCATTTAAGGTCGGCTGATCAAATAAATATTTCAGTCCGTTGTGGTCTGTTCTTAATTCAAATCTCTTGCCCATGAGGTCATGTCTCCATTTCCTCATTGTGTGGACAACTGCTGCCAGCTCTAAATCGTGAGTGGCATAATTCTTTTCATGCTCTTTCAGATTTCGGGATTCATAACAAATTACATATCCCTCTTGGCTAAGAACTCCTCCCAGCCCCTCCTTACACGCATCTGTGCACACTATGTAATCCTTATTTGGATCTGCAATCTTTAGGATTGGAGCACTAGTGAGCAGCTGCTTCAATCGCTGGAAGCTGCTCTCGCATTCTTCAGTCCACTGGAACTTCTTCCCCTTCCTTTGCAAGGAAGTGATAGCATGAGCTATCCTTGAAAAACTGGCTATGAACCTCCTATAATAGCCTACCATACCCATAAAGGATCTAACTTCTGCCACATTCCTTGGCACTGGCCATTCTCGAATGGCCTGTACCTTCTTAGGGTCCACTGCGATCCCTTCCTCTGATATAATGTGTCCCAAGTAATGGATCTGCCTTTGATAAAATGAGCACTTGCTCAGTTTTGCATACAACTGGTGTTCTCTCAACACCTGCAACACCATTCTCAGGTGTTGTTCATGCTCTTCCTCTGTCTTGGAATACACCAAGATATCGTCCAGGAAGACTATAACAAACTTGTCCAAATAATTTTTGAACACTCCATTCATTAAGCACATGAAAACAACAGGCGTGTTGGACAATCCAAATGACACCACTGTAAACTCATAATGACCGTACCTTGTTCTAAAGGCAGTCTTGCTGATGTCCTCATCCTTTATCCTCACTTGGTGATATCCAGATCTGAAGTCTATTTTCGAAAATATTTTAGCATCCTTCAACTGATCGAAAAGATCATCAATCCTTGGCAGAGGATATTTGTTCTTGACAGTGACTTTATTCAGCTGTCGAAAGTCAATGCACAGCCTCATCGTCCCATTTTTCTTCTTCACAAATAGGACCGGGGCTCCCCATGGTGACACGTTGGGGTGAATGTAACCTTTCTTTAGTATCTCTTCAAGCTGCAATTGCAACTCTTTCAGCTCTGGTGTACTCATTCTATAAGGAGCCTTCGAAACTGGAGCTGCTCCGGGCATTAGATTTATAGAAAAATCGATGTCCCTCTTCGGAGGTAGTCCAGGCACCTCTTGAAATACGTCCTTAAATTATTTAAGCACTTGGTGGTCTTCTGAATTCAAGACCACATCTTGGAATACTTCTTCCACCCGAGCTGCAATTAATTGACAGCCTTTCCGGTAACATTTCTTCAGCTGCATAGCTGAGATTTCCCTCACAGCCACGGCTCCGGGAATTCCTTGGATTGTTACCTGATTTACTTCTTCGTTCATACATGTGAACCTCTTGTTACGACAATCCAGAAGGGCATGGTGCTGGTCCAACCAGTCCATCCCTATTAAGCAATCGTATGAGCCTAAAGGCAGAATGTTCAATTCAGCCTTAGTGCTCATTCCTTTCATGTCCACTGAACAGGACTTAACCAATTCAGTGACCTTCCTCTTGGTTCCTGTGGCCAACTGCACTAACCAAGACTTCTCATGTTTGCTTCTCGCTAGATGAAAACTTTCCACCACTCTAGGATCTACATAACTATGGATAGCCCCTGAATCAATTAAAATAACAAGTGGTCGGTTGTTGATCATACCTTCCACTTCAATCATGTATGATTGAAATTCCACTTGCTTATTGTCTAGGGCTGCGTATATCCTCGACATTCTACTGCCCATATCCTCCATTGTTTCAGCTTGGTGAACAGTATGTACAGTTCTCGCCTTACCATTTTTATGGGGACAATCTCTGTACTTGTGGTTTCCTTGACAAACCCAACACTGAATGGGCATCTGTCTCTGTCTTTGTGGTCTCTCTTCAGTCATTCTCGGCTCTCTAAATGATGGTTGTCCCTGAAGACTGTTTCTGAAAAAGGAAGGCTTGCTTCCCTTTTGCCTCTGTTCCTTCTTAAACTTCCTCCGATCATTCCAAGCCTTCTGAAAGGTAGGCTTTTCTCTTTGCTGTTCGTATAGGCATTTCTCCCTTCTTATGGTTTCTTCCATGATCCTAGGATCATCGTATTGAATCTTGTCACCAATGGAAGGTGGCAGTCCACTCAGATACCTCTGAATTTTAACAGCCTCATCTTTGATGAATGGAACATACTTCAGTAGTTCCAGAAAATTTCGTTCATACTCATCAATGGTCATGCTGCCAAGCTTGAGTTCGAAGAAATCCTTCATCTTTCTGTCATAGTATCTTTTAGTCAGGTATTTCTTCTCGAAATACCTCTTAAACTCCTTCCACGTGACCTCTTTCTCTCTGATGTGTTGCACCTGCACAAACTGATCCCACCACATGGACGCTTTTCCTTTCAGCTGGTACATTACAATTCTTCCTTCTGCATGGGCAGAATAATTCTGCACCTGGAAGTATTTCTTCATGCCAAGCAACCATGTCTCAGCATCTTCCTCCTTCTTATGTTCTCCATCGAATGTTGGAGGCTTAATCTTGTTCATCTCTCCTTTCAATTCCTCCCTTCTAGATTTCCGATGTTTTCTGGTAGGGGACGGGCTTGAACTACTGTGTGTCTTACTGTCAGAATGTCTTTGGGAGCAACTAAGATGGCTGCTACCACTCCTCGACCTCCTTCTTCTCCCATGGGATCTGTGACTCCCCGTCATACTTGAGTCTCTTCCTTTCTCGAGTTTCTTCTCTATTCTTTCCAGGCTCTTCAAGAATTTTAAGTTTAATTCAACTTGTCGATCCCTGACTTTCATGAGCTTTTGGCTATCATCTCGGCAAGCCTTGGCCTCTCTTTGCAATCCTTCAAGGATTTTCATTATGTGTTCTTCCTTATCCTTGTCTTTTCCATGCCCATTGGAGTTCGATCCTTCGACTCCTAGGTTAACATCCTTTCCTTCCCATTCGTCTTCCATTCTAGGGGTAATCTGCACTCTTCCCCACTCCATACTCAACATTGATTAAATGGAGTTCTGGCCTTTGTTGAACTCTGCACACGCACTGTGCAATTGAATTCGAAATTTGTCAGGCCATTAAACTTCATGAACAATCCACAACATTTATAACTAATACGAACAAGAACGAAAAACATTTCAACTTCACAAAGTTTTCTGAGCTCTGTGTGGCTCTGCAATTTTTGGGACTTCAGAACTTCAGAATTTTAGTCCACGAAGATCCGACAATTAAATATATGAAACCCAAGTCACCCTTTTCGCAACTCGCGATCTCATGAGTTCGTAAGTTGAAAACCTTTGACTCATTCCTCTAAACGTCGATACCCGAGATGCGACAAGGGTATGGCTCTCTCCTCGCTAGGGTCTACTATGCATGACCGTAGTCTAGGTCTAAGTCTAAGTGTTAGCACTCTTCGCTACTTCACAACTTCATGAGTTTCAATGTCAAGCTCCCATGCACTTATCTTGCGAATCCACGAAATCACGAATTACTTTATTCTTCGGGCCCACAGTACAGTTGTCGCCCTTCACCACCATGGCCTGGGGTACATTCAGGAGGGTCCACGTCACTTTTAATGACGTCATCAGGTCCCACCTCTCTCGCTTGTCTTCACACTCGCTAGCACGTGGTGCTCTTCAGGTGACTACGGGGTACATCTCCCCGACTGAAGCTTTGAGTGTCGAGGTTTCGTGATCCCCAACGACATGAGTTCCTATTCTCACGAACTCCCGATCTCTGATTTGTCGATGCGCCTTTTTCTTTAGCCCTTCGCGGTTAAGCCAAGGTCCATGTGACCGCAGTCTTATAAGACCACAACCTTATACCCTTGTCGGGGTTTTGGGCTTCCAAACGCTGATGCGCTCTAACTCCCGTTAGCCCTCCGGGCTAGACTCAGGGCTCACCTGACCTCCTCTTACACGACCATAGTCTTAACTCCTATTGGGGTTTCGAACTTTCCAAGGCCGAAACACAATGTCCTCAGGATTCGCGATTCCCCGAACCCCGATTTTCGATTCGACTTTTCTATCGGGACTTTCCCCGATTGTTGGGATTGCTACCACATGTCCTCAATGAATGGACGGTCCCAATTCAATCTCGGGACTTCGGGACTTTTGATTCCCCGATGACAAAATTCTTTGTCAACTCAAAACCCCAGTAGCCTGTATACCGACGGGTCGCTCTATCTCCGCCAAGTGTCTCAACTGTTGGATGGCTCGGATCAAATCTTGGGACTTCGCCCGGTGCAAGGTCAAAAACGCTCACCTACGTGAGTCCGGGTGTCTGGATCTCCGAATTGGACGATCACGTGACACGCGTCCTTCCTTAGATGGACGGCTCAGATTCTCTCTCGCTATTTCGAAGCTTTCGCCCCTAAATACTAAGGTTTAACCTTCGGGCATCTCCCGACAGATCCAACGGCTGTCGGGTTTTCCGACTGAGATCTGACGACTCAGACCGTTCCTAACCAAATCAGGATTTCGCGTATCACGATTTTCCAATCCCCTGTGCAATATCCAAAGGCTTTAAACCTTGTGCACATTATCCAGATCTGACGGTTACAAGGGTTTGCCTTCCCTCCCAAACAGATCCTATGGTTCTAACACCATTGGTGTAGAGACCTGTCTCCCCGTGGCCATAGACCACACCAGCTGCGGATTCATAGCACTGCTATACCTCCTGAGCTTAATAAAAACTCGTCAAGTGTCCCCTTGGCACTTCGGAACAAACCAGGGTCCATAATTGGTCCTCCCGACTCAATTTCCCCTCGCATTCTCGATCCAAAGACCGCTCCACTAGCCCATCTAGGCTCAGTGTCGAAACGTTGGCTCTGATACCAAATTGTAGTGTCACTTTTCGCAGAACACATACAGTCCAGTATATACTCCACATGCATTTAAACAAGTAAACACATTCTACACAGAGTATTCATATGAATTATTGCCATAATTAACAATCAATAACACTTCATACTAATTCATATACACAGCGGAAAACATGGTAATATATAAAGCACAGTCAAGCCAAAATGTGATAAGAACATAGTTAGATACTTATCTTGTAACAGTGGGGAAATCAACCAACCAAGTGCAGGCCTTCCACGAACCTCCCAGCCTTAGACCACACTGCTCATCATCTCAACAGTGGATCACCCCCGAGTTGGGACTAAGCTCCACCTCAAGGCAAGGAATCCTAGGCTAGGCTGAGGTTACAGGGAAAACAACATAGAAATATCTGGAAGGATTCTTCCCAAAGATGCCATCTTACGCCCACTACTACCAGAATCTCATTCCCCACATGCCTGTTCCACCCGGGAGTATACACCTTCACACGCATAGTCCATCGGTGCTAACCTCTTTCTCTGGGTCTCGGCAACAGGACGGATTAGGAAGTCTCAGAGCCCATAGCTGGTGCTGGACACTCTCTGGAAGAAACCACTTCCCAACAAACTCTTTCACCTGGAAAGAGTTTCTCGCAGGCCTGACAACCTGCCTCTTCCAACATCAACCACCTCCCTCACCTGGAGAGGGGTCATACACAAGCTCAACAATGGCTTACTCTGGCTAGTATGCCACGCACAGATCAGCACTGCATGACCACCACAGTCAATCGAGAATACAGACTCGGGCTTCTCACACAAGCTCAACAATGGCGGCAAGGTCTCACGGTGTTGATTCTAGGAACGCGTGACAACAATCCATGCAGGAAATTACACAGACTCCCTGGTTCCGAACGGGTAAAGAGTGAACTGGCCTTTCAGATGGACACAATCTTCTCGTCTCTCAGAACAGAGGGCGTACACGGATTTTGCAGAACAAACACAGGCTTTACAACTTTCAAAGATGAACCAGAGTATTCTTGCAGAGACCGACTCCACGGTTCTTTACAGGGGTGTTCTTGCAAATGTCGTACCGGTTCCATGCTCAGAGGTTCGGGTCCGAATGGAGAAGATCCCCCTCACACGGTTCATCTCGGCTATTATATTTGCATGCACCAGGGTTGACACTTGTCACCTTGGGAACTGCATGCATTCCCACAGCGTGCATCCCCTTTGCACGTTTTCTCCTTGCTAGGAACTTAGGATAAAAATAAAATACACATGGCTTTTTGGAAATAATATTAAAATATTATTCCCAGGCTTAAGCCCCCTAGGCTCAACACTTAGCCCCTTTTTCCACCTTCCAGCCCCTAATCCCTTGCCCACTCTGTGGACGCTCAGTCCCCCTTCACTCATTCATCATGGTCCGTCTGCACCTGGCGATGTTTATGTTTTATTAATATCCTGCATACATACAAATACAACAACAGGCTCCTGGCCTTCAACACTTAGGCTCCCTGGCCTAACAAACACATAAGCCTACTAGCTTATACAAAACTTGGCTCACCAGCCTATAGAACATGTTTACAATTCATTTCATATATCATGATTTGCAATGGGGCTCGGCCTTGGGGACAATACACCCTCTGAATATGGTGTCCATGAAACCTAAGTACGTGCTCCCTCTAAATCACTACTATGAGTCAGTAGGTCATCCTCAACTTTGTCTCCCCATCTGATGGTGGATGGTGTAACAATTGACAAAGTAGTCGCAGATGCACACTCTCTCACAAACTGTTCATTGAACTCAAGCTCCTCTGATGTCATGCTGCTTATTCTTCTTCTTGGGACATTGTCATGCATAATGACCCAAATCCCTACAAGAAAATAATCTCACTGATCTCATATCTCTCTTTGTACCATTAATGCTCTCTCCTCCCTGTGGTGGGGCCCCAAACTTGGGTCGTTGTCGACCTCCCTGACCAGGCTTCTTCTTGCCCTTTGTCCAAAGAGAAAGGTCCTCATCACCATGCACTATTTGTTGTTGATGTTGTCCAAAAGCCTCTGCCGCAAGTCTAGTCTCCTCCTGGACGAAGTCATCCCACATCCTCTCCCATGTGGGCATGGCCTCCCTGGAAACAATGCTCCGATTGAATGGAAACCATGGTTTGGTGAAGCTGTTCAAAGCTATCCTCACCATAGATTTGGGGTTCACCAGCTCTCCGACGGCTCCAAGCTTGTCTCTGATCTGGGTGTAACGACCAAGGAAAAAAGTGACCATCTCATCCTCGAGCATGTGAATACCCCTCAGTTGATCATGAAGAACCATATTTCAGTTCTCATTAGAGGTCTGATAAAGCTTACATAGAGATTCCCATATCCAATATTCCCAATCTTTCCTTGTCAAGTGGGGAATACTGTGATCCCTCACTGAATCACATATCGTCCTCTTTTCCTTGTTGTTCCTCTTCCTGAACTCTTCTAACAAGATGGGAGTAGTAGCAGGAGGAACAACCACATGCGCTTTAACTATATCCCATATTTTAAGGTCCTCCAAGATAAAGACGATCCTCGCCTTCCAAGGCGACCAGTTGCTAGCTCCAACTAGCTTATCCTCCGCACGCATCTGAGATGCTGACATGACTTCCAAACTACACTCCAACTGATCCTCAAACTGCAAAGGAACGCTTCCTCACTCCTGTCAACAGAGGTGTGAAAAGAGGCAAGTGAACTCCAACCTCACTCCTAGCAATATAGGTGTGAAAAGAGATCGTGTCAAATCAACCTCACTCCTACCCCGTAGGTGTGAAAAGAGATTGACGGAAACTGTCCACAACTGCTCTACAATCCTCTACAAAATTCTGCCAACAAGCAACCACTAAACACTGTCAATGGTTGTCCACAAAATCTGCCAAGAAGATGTCTATAACAATCCACTCAGATGTTGTCCAAACTACTCAAAAATCAACCACCTTAGCTCTGATACCATGAAGATTTTCCAGGTCCTATCAAGTTGCCAACTAGGTCTATCTTTGACCTCAAGTTGACTTTAAGTTTCAACTCTCAATGAAGGTTTTGTTGTTGTTTTAGGACAACCAATAGTTCAAGAACTTCTTGTTGATTTGTTACGGTTACATTCACGATTTAGGTGCTTTAGTATGTAGTTTTAGTCACGAACGGATAACACATGCATACCAAAATAAATGTAACACACTTAATGATTATTACAAATGAAAATACAGTAGTTCTACACTCTTACATACATGAAATTGAACACATCTATTTTTGGTCAACATGACCCTGGATGAAACCCCCCCAGGGAAAACCAGTTTGGAATATATGTCTATATATGAGGATAATAGATGGTGGAATACAACAAGTACAAAATATAGATGAACTTGGTACAATAACATCTTGATCAAAGATGAAACACAATTCCAAATGAAGCAAGATTGCCCTAGGATGATGCGCCCCCCATAAATGATGCCAAGACCACTGAAATGGAGCCAGATGCCAACTGGAAGCTCTGATCTAGAAAAACCTCCACAGTACTCTGATACTGATGAGTAACCTCCCTCTGAAACAGACCTCACTGCAATCTAAGCTCTCTAAGTCCTCCCCACTGATGATGTTGTTAGAAAAACAAGACCGCGGAGCAATAAAATAAAACAAATACGGAAACAAAACATAGAAGATACATAATACAAGAGAGACACAGATTTACGTGGTTCATCCAGTGTGGGCTACGTCCACCAGAGAAATTGTCAGGTCCTTCCTTTATTATTATCCAGCAAATGAAGGGATACAACCTACAACAAAACATGTTGTAACTTCCTCTTCTTTCTCTCATAGTCTCCTCTCTCAGAATACAATACTCGCCATAATCCATAGGCGCAATACATTTCTCTCATAACAGAGGGTTTCCTTCTAGGGCAAAAAACCCTAACATAATTTCTACCGTTAGATCTGTGACCTTATAATGAACGGTCCAGATTTACAATGAAATTATAATATACATTTACAAGGCATTTTTTCCTTCGGGGGCTTCGCCCCCGAACCCCTCAGCCGGGGGGATAGGCTCCTCGGACCTCACAAAGGGGGTACCCCCCCTGCACTCCCCCGCATGGAAGAGTGTACATACTTTTGGGCTGTAAAGTCTTCATGAGGTATAAACATGGCTGAAAGCAAGGACCTCTGAATCAAGAACATAATCAGGCTCCACAACTAACAGATGCACCCTCCTTGTCAAGTGTGCCCTCCTCAGAACTGGAAGCTCTCCACTAAATAACTAAGACCCTAAGTTTGTTGGTTATCCCCATGGAAGTGAGCACCCAAGCTAGACTCAACATATGAAACCATTCTCATCCTCTTGCTCCTCCTACTTCTCCTCAATTGAGCATACAAGTGAATGAAACCTCCTTTGCCCCTTGCACCCTCCTTAAGAAAGCATAAGAAAACCTAAAAGTTGGGTGGATAAAATCATCTCATCTCATCCCTAATCAATGGTTGAGATCATCTCAAGTAAATCTCAACTCAAAACCCACTTTACTTAAGTTTCCATAGTTTCACTTTATGTCCCTTAATTCACTCACAAAGTGAATTAATTGTGATTTTAGGCTAAAATGAAATTTGACTTAAATCTCCTAAGTCAAAGTGAAATTAAACATAAAGTACATGGTACAAGGTACAAAGTACTTCCTCCCTCATATGTTTAGAAGCTCACAAACACAAACACAATTAGAAGCTCACAAACACAAACACAAAGGGACCACTTTCTAAGGTACCCAAATCTCAACAAAATGTTCATATACTATAATGTATAATGTGCTTCGAGTTGTAATTTACTATAATGTATAATGTGCTTCGAGTTGTAATTTTTTTTGAATAATTATCTTCATTCTCGATAATATACATTATATTATTGAACGACCATATATATATAATATACATTATATTATTGAACGACCATATATAGCAAATTTTCAAAGAAAAAAAAAATATAATAAGCATTAACACCTTAATTACAACTTATGGAAAATTACATATTTGAAGCCAAGATACTCATATTGGACGTAATTTTACATGCTTAATTTGCTTGCTGCATATATTCTCTCCCGCTCTCCAAAGTTGACTAAAAAGGCTATCTGACAATTGATCCATTTGTTGACGTGAAGCCCACCTGCAAAACTATTCGTGCAGCATTCCCATCAGTAGCATCAACATGAAAAGAGGGCGATGGCCATGTCAAGAGTCACAAGTTATTTTCATTGAAACTGATGTGAAGGAAAATCGGAAAGTTAAATTAAATAGGAATTTATTGTAGATTTGAGGTGTGGTTACAAAGGCACGGGTTCATGGACGGTTTTCGTCACCAAATTCTTTGTTTCAATGGTGGCAACG